>SNVD02010740.1:0-49032 GCA_013180625.2 Boswellia sacra | reverse complement strand
AGAAAAACAACCTGAAAAAAAAAACTCAACTCAAATAAACACAATAAAGAGAAAGCAAACGAAAATGAAGCAAATCAGCAGATAGAGATTACAGATGGAGCGTTAAATCTAGTTTACGCCTCTTATTGCCTTCTCCAAACCAATCTATCCGAGCCATTGTTGAATCAGGCGAATAGACGAATTCTTGTAATTTGTCAATTAACTCCCCTGCAGTTGAAGCTGTAACCAGGATTTGCCTCGCTGACTGTGAGATGAAGTTTTTTCTACTGCTTGATCAAGAAAAGACAACAAACCATCAAAAAAATTATTGACATTTAACAAACCAATGGGTTTTCGATGGATGTTTTAGCTGTGCCCAAGAGGTGATTTGAAATATCTCCTCTAATGTACCATAACCACCGGGCAAAGCTATAAATGCATCAGATTTAATGAACATATGTGCAATACACTCATGCATGCTAGAGACCTGTAACTCTTCCCCCATTGTGTTGCCTATGATATCTCGCACAGCTAAAGGTTTAGGGATAATGCCGGGAACTTTACTTCCTCCCAAGGATGCAGCTGTCGACACACACCCCATTAACCCAAGACTACCCCCTCCATAAATCAAATGAATACCCTCGCAGCTAATGTCCTACCAAGATCAAGAGCTGCTGTTGTAAACTCTCCATCTTTACCAAATTGCGATCCACAAAATAGGCATATATTTTGGAATCGCCGAATTGGTGTTTTCTCCATTTCTAAAAGTGCTCTAAACTTGTGCAAGACAATGATGTACGTTAGGTATTATGCGATTCACGTGCAAGACAGGTTATAAAATGACATTTGAGAATATGCAAAATGGATATATACACACGTAAAACTCTCAAATTTGACACATGGGGACATAATTTCGGTGGGGGTTGCTCGATGCAGATTTAGCGCCCCAAAATTTGAAAAAATGAGATATGCTTTCGGCGAGGTTTGACAAAACCTACACACTTGTCGCCCACGTGTGCATGAAAAATGGAGATAAACTTTCGGTGGGGTTTGAAAAAAAACCGCCACCCTTGTCTCCCACGTGAAGCATGAAAAGTAAAGATATACTTTCGGCGGAGGTTGACAAAACCTCCACACTTGTCTTACACGTGTGCTTATATCATGGGGTAGTCATCTAGTTTGTCAAAAAGAAAACTTGAAATTAAAACAAACAAAATCAACAAACAAACAACAACACAAAAACAACATTGATAATCAGATCAAACGAAACAAGAAAAAAAATTCTACAACAACAACACACATTCAAATATACAAGTAGTTGTGATTGTGGCTCACATCTTCCTCTGGTTTTACGTCCAGTAACGGCTGATACGCCTTCTATGAGTCGGGGATTTGCTTCCCATCCAGTTTTCTTATAAACTGGCAAACAGGTCGTTTTTAGTCAGATTCCCTAGACTATAACACTGCAATTCATCACGAAATTGTGTCCATAGATTAAGCAATTCACGCTGAACAAGTCCACAAGAATGTGACTCAAGAGTTAAAAAACATTATCCAGCGACTCATTACTCAGACCATTCTTAATAAATGACAGGTTATCTTCTCTATTTCTGGACACAAAACCTAATGAACGACAAGTCTGGTTACAATTCCATCTAACACTTTTATAACATACTTGTAACCTTTTCGCTCTTCGCCTCTTGGCGTAGTAGCTCTTTCCTAGACCAGGCATGTATTTGCGAGATTAATGTCCGGCTCACCGGACAATCTCACCTTGGCTTCGATAAGCCATCGGATATCCGCAGGCATATTTAGAAGCATCAACGCCCAAAGTCTAGTCATCCGTACTTTATAAATTTTAAACACAGCATTTTGAGGAAGTGTAGAAAAATATTTACGAAGGTTAGACAGAAAGATATCGGCATCCATTGAAGAAGAGAAAATGAGAGATATTACCGATAATGCGATTGAGTTTGTTCTTCTCCAAGATATGCACGTTTCAAACCTTTGGCGAATGACTTCAACTTCCGTTTGGATGTTTCCACAAGCTGCTGCACAAATGAGTTCAAAGCACAGAGTAATCAAATTAAACAAAGGAAGGAAAAGAAAAGAGTAGAGACGAAACTAAAGACGCATAAAAGAGATAACAACACAATAACAAACAAAAGTCAAAAACAAGTAAAAACAAATAAAAACAAATGAGACAGATGTCAAAGAGAGATAAAACCTGATCAATTTGATGGCCTACGAATGGAATCTCCTCGAGACACAAAAATTGATCATTACTACCTTATTTTATTTTTTCATTTCTTTTCTTTTATTTATTTTTCAAAAACATTGGGTTGCCTCCCAATAAGCGCTTGGTTTAACGTCCTCAACCCGACGTTGGTTCCATCATGGCAGGGTCCAATCTCCGCTGTGCTTCTCTAGTGGGATTGGATCCTTTTTCCAACAAGAATTGGTGCATGCATATGGCTGGGCCTTGGATGTCAACAATCGTCCACCCAATAGCTGTTTTGTGATCTCTAAGTACTCGGACGAGTTTTCTTCTTGTAGTGGTGCAAGGCCCATTTCTATTTAACTGGCAAAGGATCATTCTTATCCAAGAATCCATGCCTCAAATGATCTGGAAGAGCTTAAGCTCCAAGGTAGGGGCTTTCATCAAGAAGGCAGAAGTTTCACATTAGATAAAGGAAATTGAATGCACGAAACATCATACCTATTTGTGGTTATAGCTATGGTCTCATTAAGTTTGCCACAACTTCCTCCATTCTTTGGACACTTGTATCAACCTTCTTGATTCCTTGTAATTTTCTATCCCTATGTGCTCACTAAAAACCACTTCCAATCCATCCTTGTGAGTTAACTCAAAATGTTGTTGTGGCAAAGAATCAATAACATCAACTGCAAAAACAGAATGCAAGTCACTAGGGTACCTCATTGTCTCAAAAATATTGAAACGAATCACCTCGCCATCGAATTCCATGGTGAGAGTGCCATCATGAACATCAATCTTAGTTCGAAGCAGTTTTCAAGAATGGTCTCCCCAAAAGAATTGGTGTTGGATTAGGAGATGTCTCATCCTCCATTTCAAGAACATAGAAGTCTGCTGGGAAAACCAATTGATTTACCTGCACAAGCACATCTTCCACAACTCCCTTGGGATATGCCTTAGAACGATCAGCAAGTTGAATGGTAATACCAGTTTCCGCAAGAGGTCCAAGATTTAAAGAAGCATAAATAGAATATGGCATGATATTAATAGATGCTCCTAAATCTAACATAGCTCTTTCAAACTTGGTTCTACCAATGGTGCATGGAATGGTGAACGTACCTGGATCTTTGCATTTCGGAGGAATTTTTCTTTGTAGTACAGCTGAAACATTTTCCCCCACGCTTACTTTCTCATTTCCCTTCAACTTTCTCTTGTTGGTGCATAACTCCTTGAGAAATTTTGCATAACGAGGTACTTGCTTAATAGCATCCAGAAGTGGTATATTTACCTCGATCTTGCGAAAAGTTTCCAGGATTTCCTGTTCTTGTTCCTCCTTCTTTGATTTTGCAAATCTGCTAGGAAAAGGTGGAGGAGTAACATATGAAGGAATTTGAGTTTTAAGGTCTACCTTAGAAGATGATGTTTTGTTCATGGTGGAAGTGGTGTCATCCCCTTCATTAGTTTGTGACCTTTTTTGTGGAACTTGTAATTGCTTTCCACTTCTCAAAGTGATTGCACTAGCATTCTCTCTTGGATTGATCACTGTCTGAGAAGGTAATTTTTCTAAGCTCTTGCTCTCGAATTTGCTCATGTTAGTAGCCAATTGTCCCATTTGATTTTCCAGGTTTTGGATACTTGCCCTAGTTTCCTGCTGAAATTGCATTGTGTTAGTAGCAAGTACTTTAACAATGTCCTGGAGATCCATACCTGAGTTTTGTGGAGCTAGTTGTGGTGCTGGTTGTGGTTCCATTTGAAATGATTGCTGCACTCTTGATTGATTGAAACCTGGTGGCTGATTTGGTATGGCATTTGGAGTGATTGGTTGATGATTACTATAACTTTGGCTTGGTTGTCCTAGAAATCCACCCATGGCGTTGGCTTGTTCCGTATCTCCTTCTTGCAAAGTTGGACACATGTCGGTTGGATGCTCCGTGGTAGAATATACTCCACATACATAAGATTGATGCATATGTCCTACAGCCATTTTTTTTACAAGAGAGGTAAGCTCAGAAAGTTGTTGTTCAATGTTCGGGGTACTTACCTCATTTACTCTCCTTGGTAGTTGTGGCTCAAATTGGCCGCTGAATTGTTGGGAGTTTGCTGCCATGTCGCTAATCAAACGTCTTGCAACATTCGGTGTTTTATTAACCAGTGCTCCACCACTAGCAGCATCAATGATACTCCTTTCCATTGGTAGGAGACCCTCATAGAAATATTGAATTAGGAGTCCATCACTAATTTGATGGTTTGGACAGCTAGCACATAACCTTCTAAATCTCTCCCAATATTCATGAAGTGATTCTCCATTATGTTGTCGAATGCCACTAATATCTTTTTTAATGTTTATAACTTTCGAAGTGGGAAAGTATTTCTCTAAAAAGAGTTTACTTATCTCATTCCACGTGGTAATGGTACCCGATGGTAGATAGTATAGCCAATCTTTCGCCGAATCTGCTAATGAGAATGGAAAAGCTCTCAATTTTATTTGCTCCTCAGACACGCCAGTTGGCTTCATACTTGAGCATACCACATGAAATTCTCTGAGGTATTTGATAGGATCCTCTCCTGCAAAACCATGAAATGTAGGCAAGAGACGAATTAGTCCCGATTTAAGCTCAAATTCTACCTCAAAATTGGTGCTTATGCATAGCGGTTGTTGATCAATAATTGGAGCCGCTAACTCCTTAAGAGTCTGATCGTTTTCCATCGCCATTGCTTCTGATTCAGATTTGATTGAACTACAAGAAGATGGGAGGGAAGTATGTCATGCAAGGTCAAATTCTGGAGGTGGAGTTGAAATTGACCGATTTAGCCTTAAATTCGAGGATTGAAGAAACTCCTTAATTCTCTTAAGTCGTTGATCCGCTTCTCCTCAGACATAAAAGCCTAAACACAAACAATCAGGAAATAACAATCAAGAATCAGTACTAAAAACAGAACAACAAATTGATTAGAAAATCAATCCCCGGCAACGGCGCCAAAAACTTGATGCGTTCGAAACTAGCAAGTATACTAGTCGCACAAGTAATAAAGTGATAAGTAAGATATCGTTCCCACGAGGATTGATTCTAATTGAATTTGTTATTTCCAGCAACAATAAACTAAACAGGGGGGATTTTTGTTGAATGATTTACTAAATGAAATAAGAATGCAAGTAAAGAATAACAAAACAGAAAGTAAATTTGAATGAAAAATCAATGGGAGAAAGCTGGTTAAGGGATCCTTCTCTACCACAAGATATGGATTTGCGAATTAATTGTAGAATTGTCATCTAATTACAGCATTGAAGTTATCAACCGTAGATAATAACAAGCTCTATTACCCCAATCTTTCCTTACTTTGTTGTTAAATAAAACAAGCTCTTTATTTAATCTCTATCCATTAAACAACCTAGAACAAGCTCTCTGAGTTTAATTCAATGGATGCATTATGATAAGAAAGATAGGTTGATCTAAGCAATAAACACACAAGCTCGGATTATTTAACTTAGGTTATATTCTCCAATTGTAATCTCTGATCACAATTTTGCTACTAATGATTAGAAATTCAAGACAATTACGGATCAAGATTTCTAGTCTAGCAATAAATCACAACCAGATTATATTCAGTTGGCCACTCAAATACAATCAGCAAGCAATCATAAGCATTAAATATGGGAGAATACAAGCAACTTCAATTAGAGAATTGGATAACAATTCCTTACACAATCAACTTACAAAAACCATATCAGGGGCTTTGAAATCACCCTCAACCAATTCAGATTCAGTTACACATGTTTAAGAACGTGGTAAATACAATACAACATGGAGACATTCCAGAAAATGAAAGGGAAGGGAAAAACTTAGCAAATTTGATGTAATTCTCTTTGGATTGTAGTTCTTCCTCTTTCCAAGCTTCCTTTCTCCTTCAAGAACTCCAAGAGATGAAAGAATTCCAGAGCTTCAGCCTCCACCACCTTCTCCCCTCTTCAAGTTATCAAAATAAAACCCTAAAATGTGTTTAAATACTCTGCTACAGTGAATTGCTACAGTGCCCCGTATTATACATGCTACAGTGACTTGTGGAATTATATTTCTATACATCTCACACTGTTTTGATTACAACTTTTGGTACACTGAATGGATTTATAAACCGTAAATTTCTCCAGAAAATAGACTTCGAGAGCTTTCCAACGGTATATAATATGTCATCGGGTTCATTGTATATCAATACAATTAAATCCGAGAAGATCACTGACTAGCAGAGGTGAAAATGAAGGGTTTTACTCCATTTTTGTGTAAGTTGCTCCAAAACTCCTACAAACATCAAAACCACACAAAAACATAAAAATACCAAGGAATATAGCAAAGAAACATGGACGAGTTAATATGAAAATGATATATAATTAGACACCTATCACATATGTTACCCATTTGGATTAGACTGAGTTTGAGATGGAAACTTACCTCGCTCTTGTATGGTCAAAGCATTGGTTAGCTTAGTGATTTGACTTTTGATCTCCTTGTTCTCTTCTACCACTTGTGCAAAAAACTATTTCAAATTTTTGGTTAGTCTTATTTTAGGCCTCCATAAATGCTTGTAAGGTATCCCCTAAGGACTTCCTAATTTGTGATGCATTGTATTGAGGTGCTTGATAAGACTTGCATGGTTGTTATTCCTGTTTCCAGTGGTTGTTGTTTTAGGGGTTAGATTTCCAACTAAAGTTTGGATGGTTTCTCCAGCCAGGGTTATAGGTTTCAGAATAAGTTGAATAAGGCTTTTTGTACATCCCTAAGGCATTACATTATTCCTTATACACCCTTCTCATCTCACTATAAGTTGGGCAATCTTGAGCTAAGTGTTCCACCCCTCCACAAACAAAACATGTATCTTGTGATTCAACCTTAGCAACCGTGTGGGTGACGTTCTTATCTTTGGTTTTCAAGGCTTCCAATTCCCTAGTTAAGACTTCTAATTGGACTTTAAAGTTATCCTCTTTCCTAAGATGGTAAATTCCACTAGGTCGTGACCTATTTGTGCTATCTGAATTGCTAGATCTAGTTCATGGTGGGCTTTTTTAGCTAAGTCTTTGAGGAATTCTATGACTTCCTTAGGGTCTTTTTGAAGGAACTCTCCACTACACATCATCTCAACAAATTGACGCCCCCTAATTGTGAGTTCCTCATAGAAGTAACTAACCAAGCGTCAATTTTCATACATATGATGAGGACACATGTTTAACAACTCTTTAAATCTCTAACAAGTTTGGTACAAGATTTCACTATCTTTTTGGGAGAAAGAGGAAATTTGTCTTTTTAGACTGTGAGTCTTATGTTGTGGGAAATATTTGTTGAGAAAAACTTGGGTCATTTCAGCCCAAATTCCTATGGATCTCGGCCTTAAAAAAGATAGCCAACTCTTTGCTTTGTCTTTTAGAGAGAAAGGGAAAAATTTTAGCTTAACAGAATCTATGGCATTGGCCTGACTATGAAAGGTGCCAACTACTTCAAAGTCCCTAACATGCACATAAGGGTTTTCACTATCTAAACCATGAAAAGTGGGTAAAAGATATATCATCCCACGGTAAAAGTCCAACTTTGGTGTGTTGGGTGGAAATATGATACATGATGGTTTGGCTGTGCGGGTCGGATGCAAGTAATCTTTTAGAGTTTTGACAGGGTTATCCTCATGTTGGCTCATTGTATCAAAACTAGAAGACGAAGATGAACTAAGAATTGGGTTTTCTTTAGTTGCAAAATCTAGTTGTGGTTCTAATTCTGATTTCTTCATAATTCTCCCTCGTTTGTCCCTAGATTGCTTCATACATCACAATTTGTCTCTTTTTTCTTTAACAAGAAAATTCTCAAATAAAGTCAAAAAGCAATAAGATAAAAATGTTGGAGAGAAGAAGAGAAAAAAATTAAAACAAACTAGATGGCAAAGCCAATCTAAGCATATGCAAAATTAAAAAAAAGGAAATAAAATAAAAGAAACAAGGTGACAAAGCCAACCTTTCAAATATAGAACAAGAATATTAAAAGACTATATCTTAAAAAGCTAGGAGTTAGGATCATAAAAAGAAAAATTAGGTGCGTAAAAATAAAAGTTTGATGCGTGAAAATAAAAGTTAGATGCGTAAAGATAAATGTTAGGTGCGTAAAAAATAACAAGTTAGTACAAGAATAATTAAGACAACAAAATATTAAAAAAATAAAAAAAGAAGAGAATAATAATTAGAGTTAGGCAAGATTAGGAAAAGTTAGGCAAAGTTAGAAAAAGTTAAGAAATTTTTCAAAGCAAAAAGGAAAAAAGAAAAGAAAAGAAACTAAGAAATGAAATTTTACAAGAAAAAGAAATGAAAAATATAACAGTCATTCGTCTATTTCGCCTCCCTGGCAACGGCGCCAAATTTTGTTTATGCCCAAAATATACCGCAACTATTGTAGTATAAGTTGAGATGTCGAATCCACAAGGAGGCTTTTGACAAAACAGGTTAGTAATACAAAAATACTAAAAAGATAATAAATACATAAAATTTTACTTCGAAGTGATTTGTTATAAAGAGACTACAATGCATAATAATTGGAAGTAATCGATGGTAATTAAGAGGTAAGGCATCGAGAATCACTTATAATTAAGAAATTATGCAAGAAGGCAAGATTGAAGAAGGCAAAACCAACTAGACGAGGTCCTATTCATCATCTCAAACAAGGGCATGATGGAAGATAATGTCACTCTATCGCCTCTAGTATAAATATCTATGGTAGAAATCAAGAAGTCAAAGAAGTGGGCAAGATCTAACATCAATTGGAGAAGTAGTAACCTAAGCCTGAGGACTTTCAACCTCTTGTTCTTGACACTCGATTTGTTGGCGACCCATCTAGTCAAAGCAAGAAGCATATAGTTAGAAAATATTATTAAGATAGACATCATACATACATAAAACATCAAATATTTTATTGTAGGAAGCATAATTCAAAATGGTATACAATATAGAAGTAATCGAGTAGAATTATAATGCAGTATGAAATACTGGGGGTAACCGCAAAAGAAATGGGCTTAACACCTCAAAGGGACGTAGCAGTAGCAGCATGATGTACAAGTTAATCTCGATGAAATTCAATGGAAGCAGCACGATATGCAAGTCAGTCTCAATGAAACCTAACAAAAGTAGCACGATGTGCAAGTTAGTCTCGATAAGACCCAACAGAAGTAGCACAATGTGCAAGTGAGTCTCAATGAAACCCAATAGAAGTAGCATGATGTGCAAGTGAGTCTCGACGAAACCCAACAAAAGTAGCAGGATATGCAAGTGAGTCTCGACAAAACCCAACAGAAGTAGCACGATGTGTAAGTGAGTCTCGACGAAACCCAACAGAAGTAGCACAATGTACAAGTTATTCTCGATAGGAACCAATAGAAGTAGAACGATGTGCAAGACAGTCTCGATAAGACCTAGCAAAAGTAGCACGATGTCCAAGACAATCAACAAAAGTAACACAATATGCAAGTGCGTCTCGATGAGACCCAACAAAAGTAGCACGATGTGTAAATCTAGCTCAATGAGACCCAATAGAAGTATCGCGATGTGCCAGATAGTCTCGATGAGATCTCATAGAAGTAGCATGATGTGCAAGTTAGTCTCGATGAGACCTAATAGAAGCAGCATGATGTGCAGGATAGTCTCGATGATACCCAATAGAAGTAGCATGATATGCAAGATAGTCTTGATGAGATCCAAAAAAGTAGCACAATGTTCAAGTTAGTCTCGATAAGACCCAACAAAAGCAGCACAATAGTCTCAATGAGACCAATAAAGAGCATGATGTATGCAAGAATGAAGGATGTTAGAACTCAAGAGATTTCTCCAGTGGACCAGAAGAGATAGAGAATAAAAGCAAGAGTACTCGAAAGAGGGGCATGAAACACAATGAATACAAAGACTAGAAGAAGTATAAAGAATGCTTAGAAGATGGGCATGAAACCCAATAAAAAGCATGATGCATTCAAGAATGAACAGATCAAAGAACAATTAAGAATACTTAGTAGAAGGCATGAAGAATAAAAGGTCTAAAGACTGTGAAGCGGTGCATGATAGAAGTTTTCTTGATGGACATGCATTAGAAGAAAACCCTAAGAAGTAAGTACACTTAAGAGTATTTTAAGCCCTTAGAATAGGCACAAGCCTTAAGAAGAGGTGCACTAGAGAGTGTTAGAAATCCTAAGTAGGTGCACTTAAGAGTGCTTTAAGTCCTTAGAATAGGCACAACCACTAAGAAGAGGAGCATTGAAGAGCGTTGAAAACCCTAAGACGTAGGTACGCTTAAGAGTGTTTGAAGCCTTTAGAATAGGTGCACTAAAGAGTGTTACCAAAAATGAATAAGTAGGTGCACTAAAGAGTATTAGGAACCCTAAGACGTAGGTACGCTTAAGAATGTTTGAAGCCTTTAGAATAGGTGCACTAAAGAGTGTTACCAAAACCGAAGAAGTAGGTGTACTGGAGAGTATTAGAAACCCTAAGAAGTAGGTGCACCGAAGAGTGTTTTATTATAAGCATCATAAGGATGCTTCCTAACCCTTGAATGGACACATTCACCCTTAAATGGTCATATTAGCCCTTGAATGGACACATCTGCCCTTAAATGGGCACATTCACCTTAATAGGCATGTTCACCCATGGAAGAGCACCTCAACCCTTGAATGGGCACATACGCCTTAGATAGGCAACTTAGCCCTTGAATGGGCACAATCGCCCTAGATAGGCAAGTTCGCCCTTGGATGGGCACATTCGCCTTAAACAGACACATTCGCTAGTAAGTGGGCACATTAATCCATGAATGAACACACACTTTGCACGAATAGAAGGGAGTGGTGAGAAAGTTCGAAAGAAAGAGGACGAAGTCGAAGATGTTGAGTAGGAAGAAAGAAAGACAGTGTAAGAATACTTTTTCAACTTTTATGTCTCACAAACCTATCAAAAGTAGTGGTAACCTATAAACAATGGATTTTTTAGGCTCGAGAATAAAGTGAAGATGAATATCGAATGACCAAAATGCCGTTGAGAGTCAAGAAGAGAAGGGTGAAAAGAAGTTGGTGAAGAGTAGAAAACTGGCATATGACTTTGAAAAATTACAAAAATTAATTCGAGAGAAATCTAATAAAAAGTCATATACCATTGCGAAGCTACAGATACCTAGTTTTCATAGAAATTCATAGATTATGAATCGGAGTTGAAGTGAAAAAGTTATATGTGATTGAAGGGACGAAGGTCTAAAGGGGGTGCATCGAAGAATGATAAAAAAAGAAAGGGGGCTGAAAGGAAATTGGTCAGTTGGCCATCAGATTGCTGCCTGGCTAGGCATTCATCAGATGGCCACCCGACTATGTGGAGATAGTCGTCCGGCCCTTGGAGGCTTATTTTAAAAAATTAGCTTTAGGACCTTCCTTTTCCATCTTCACCCCTGTCCTGTATAAACTTTACTCCTCTCACTTTGCAATTCACATCGATTATCGAATACAATCATCTCTTTCTCCCTTTCGAAGACACGCTCAAGAATTTGAGAGGTCTTTTCTAGTATTTTTTTAGGCATTCTATTGCTCTAAACCTGGAAAGAGTACGTCTTGAGAGCAGAATTCTCTCCTCCCTCCCATTCTCTTTTATTTTTCTTGCTTAGAATAAGCATGTTTAGGATTTGTTTTTATGCTTAAGAGCATGTCTAGGGTTATTATGAATTGTGCTGACCCAATTTGTATTTCAAGGTGGAAATGCTTGACAAGGTAAGTCATCTTTCCTTTCCTTATTTAAAAACATGCTTAGGAATTTAATTTCTTCGTGATTGCTTAGAAATATGCTTAGGAGCACGTGCTTAAAATCATGCTTAGGAGCATATGATTAGAATCATGCTAAGGAAGACTTGTATTTACTTTGAAGAACGCTAAGAAATAGCATATAATAGGTAAAAATTACCATTTTGCCCTTGAATGCTATGATTGATTTCAATTGTTTGAATTAGGCTAGAAATGCCATGACTAGGCAAGAATATGCCATGACTAGGCAAGAATATGCCATGATTACCATCATTAGGCCAGAAATGTCATGTTTAGGATAGAAATGCCATGATTCTTAATAAATAGGCATGAATTATGCTAGAATAGGAATATGTAGAATACCGTGATAGAATTTATCAAATCTAGGGTAGAATGCCATGATTCTAAATTATGGCTCTGTTTGAATTTCATTTGATTAACTTATGAATGTGTGAATGTACCTTGAATATGGAGTATTATTATATGATGCCATGAATTGATGATGCACTCACATTGATGGTGAGGGACCGCTACTTAGAATGAATGTAATATATGAATGTATGAAATACTTTACTATTGTGTCACAAATGATGTAATCCTCTTCCCATTCCCCCATATTTGAAAGGAAATGCAATCCTTACTCCTCCTTCTTTCTTTGTAAGAATGTACAACTGCCAATGATTGAATAATCATCTCACATGCCTAAAGAAGATAAAATGAATAATGTGTGCATAAAACGGGCAACGCTAAGTGGACTAAGTAACAACACGAGATATTCTTATTTAACATATCTCAAGTATAGGCCAGACTTACATTTGGGTAGCTTAAAAGACTCATATCTAACTTTTCAGACCCATCTCTGAAGCGATAAGGGTAGTTTAGGTCTCGAAGCGAGGGATAGGATTGCCCTTATTCATTCCCAATTGAATAATTGAGTGGCGACTCCTTTCTCCAGGAATGCCCATGGCTTATTTGTGTTCCTTTAAATCTCAAAAGAAGCTTTGACACAGTGTCGTGATCGCAAACGCTCTGGTGGGATGAAAGCCCCGTTTACATAGGTGCATACTAGTCTACCTTGATCGGAGTCAGGATGGATCTCCGCTTCCAATATTCATATAGAGGAGCGAACCGGATTGGAACATTATTTTTTACCTTTAACTCCAACCAAGAAGTTGTCGAATCAAATTATGCTGATCTTTTGAGTCTGCGATATAGGCATCAATAGGAATTGTCTCATCACCACATGGAAAGCTAATCAAAGTAGCAATGTCTAAAGGTGTGATAGTCATTTCACCAATCAGAAGATGGAATGTGTGGGTCATGTCCATCCACCTCTTGAAACATCCGAAAAAGGATTGTCTCCCAAGTATAGGAGTGTCGAAGTAATAAAACCTGGTGAGATCAAGGTCGATCCACGAGGAAGGGGATTTTAGCGTTACAAATTATAAGCTAAGCAAACGTGATATGGATGATTCGAAGAGATGGCAAGATAATATCAACAAATATAAGTAAAGAACAAGTTCGTAAACAATAAATAAGAATAATTAGAATACAAGAGAAATTAACACAATAACAATGAAGGCTAAGGTTAGGGGATCCGCCCTTGATATTTCAAATAAGGATAATTAACCCATTTTAGTTATATGAATTATATTTGTTTCATTACCAATATTTATACCACTTCTTGTAAATGGGTTCAAGCATCCAATGTGCCAATCACCATATGTCTACAACAAATCAAGGTTCCTAACTAGATTCGTGTCGGTAAGGAAGAACCATACATCATCTAGAAAGGATCCAAGCATTTGATGTGCCAAGGATTGTCGACAATGGATCAAGACCTCCACTTTACGAGTGGTGTCAAGATTGATTAAGAAATTAAATATAAATCATATTGAATAAACATTATAAGATTAAGATTATTAAGCACATATTAAGGGTTAGAGAATCCTTATTCTCATATCAAGGGTTTCACCCTTTCACCTTAGCAAAAGAGAAATTAGAAGAACATTATAATAGAAAGAAAATAAAATGCAAGAAAAAGGAAATTCATTAATAACATAAACACACAAAACACAATACAAGATCCTAGCCAAAGCCAAAATGTTCCAGCCAAGGCCAAGATGCCCTAATGGGTCACAAGGCACCTCTATTTATAGATACATCTAGGGGCAAACTTGTCAAATTACAAGGGCATATTGTCAAATATTAGTTGTAAATATCTTTGGCAATTGGGATCATTAGGCACCGACTTTGACCATCAATTTTGACGTCGAAATGTTGTGAATTTTAACCACATGTCTTCATGAAAGTTGTATATATTTCTCTCAGCTTTCTAGAACATATTGATTTGCACAATGTGGATACGTATTTTGAGAGATACGGTCCAAATACTGAGGTCTGGTTAGACTAGGCCGAGACTATAGATGGGTTCACTTCAAGCCCAATTTTGGTCTACTAAGAACCCGAATTTGATGATGCTTATGAAATGCAATCTTGTAGATAATTGAATCAGCTTTTCAAAACATTAAGATTTGCACCATTCTGATCTATAAATAGAAAGTTATGCCCATTTTACCGAACCTGCAACAAAACCAAAATTAAGATAAATTAATTCCAAAGATACAAATGCTACAAATATGCTTAAGTTGAGGAATTTAATGACACTATTAATGCAATATGATAAACTAAACTCTTATTAAACATGCATATTTAAGTGTTCATCACACCCCCCAACTAGCTTATTGCTAGTCCCTAGCAATTAAAGCGTTATTATTTAGAAGTGATTTATAGAATTTTCCATCCAAGGTGGTCATTATTGCACTCTCTTTGATTTTATCCAAATAAACAAACTCTCAACTAATTTTTTTTTTAAATGACTCATGTAGCCTTCAATCAAGATATTCACAAACATTCTTTTGTGCTCAGTTGACACATGACTATGGGGCTTATTAGAAATAAGCCATATCGGTTCTAGTATTTGTTAAGGCTAACAACCTTAGGTAGGGGGTATTCATTCATTTTATACATTTTTTTTCTCTTTTTTTTTTTTTGAAAGAATGCATCTTTAACCCATGTAGCGAGCCTTAGGCTAATGACTCCCAGACCAGTTGGCCTTAGGGCATTAGGTGTTAAGACACCCCTACGAGCTTAACGACTCGGGTTGCCGATGCTTTATTTTTGCTTAGAAACTTGTGGATAGTGCAATGTTCAATCCCATTAAGCTTTCTCCTTAATCCATGTAGCGAGCTTTGGGCCAATAGCTCCCAAACCAGTTGGTCTTAGGGTATTAGGTGTTGAGGCACCCCTCGGGCTTAATTGCTCGAATTAAGGAGGCTACAAGACCAAACTTATCCACAATTCTCTCTTTTTTTTTTTTTTGCTTTCATTTTTCATTTTTTCATTTTTTTTAACTTTCCCCTTCCTTTTGTTGTTATCCTAAACAAAACAAAAGAACTCAAATATTGCAATATTTCATTTCGCCACCCACAATCATACATCAAGGTATGTGTGTGTGTGAAGAAAGATTTATAGATACTTGCTTAATGAGCACATAAGCACACAATTTATTAAATGATAAGGTTGTGAGAGTTCATAGATTTGAATGATTCAAAGTGAAATGAATAAGACCTCCTTGTTATAAAATTCAAAAATCAAGACTAAATAATATCAAATAAGTCTTCAAAAATGCAAAAAAATAAAATGACAAATTGGTTAGAATGGGTTTCAAGAGTTCAAACTGGTCCTCCATACTCTGCCATTCCTGACCCAGAATGCGTCTCAAGAGGATTTGAACTCCTTACACCGCACTCTGAATCTAATTACTAACTCGCTTTTTTTTTTTTTTTGCAAGAAAAAATAAAATTTCAAGACACACTTATGTCTACTATCCTTCCCCCCCAACCAAATGAAACATTGTCCTCAATGTTTAAATGTAGAGAGATAAAGTATAGGAGACATTACCTAAAGCTTCTGTTATTCAAGAGAGATGACCTGAAAGACTCATAAAATAACATGCTAAAAATAAAATAAAATAAAAGACAAAAAAATTACAAACGGAGATTCAGATCCAATTTGCACTTTTGTTTTGCCCTCCTGCCCAATTAATTTGAGTACTAGCTGGGTCAGGTTCATACTCAACTTCTTGTAATTTGTCAAGTAACTCACCAGCAGAAGTGGCAGAAACAAGGATCTGTCTCGCCCAATGTGGGATAAAATTTTGTTCTACAACTGCATCAACAAAACTTATTAAAGGATCAAAGAAATTGTTAACATTCAACAAACCTATGGGTTTTTGATGGAGATTCAGTTGGGCCCAAGAGGCAATTTGAAAAATTTCTTCAAGAGTGCCAAAGCCACCTGGTAAAGCAATAAAGGCATCTGAATTGATCAGCATATGTGCCATGCGTTCATGCATAGAGGAGACCTGTAACTCCTTCCCAACCGTTTTTCCAATAATGCTTTCTACAGCCAAAGCTTTAGGAATAACTCCTAACACTTTACTACCTCCTACATGTGTAGCTGTTGATACGCAACCCATTAACCCGAGGCTACCTCCCCCATAAACCACATGAATCTTTCTTTCAGCCAGTAGTCTACCAAGGTAATTTGCTACTTCTATAAACTCCTCACTTTTACCCGGTCGAGATCCACAGAATACACATATCCTTTGGATTCGACGTTTTGAAGTTCCCTCCATGTCTATGCAACTCTCTAACTTTGTGTGAAGAAAAGAACAAGAGATGTGGTATTTATGGAGTGCAAAAAGGTATGCTAATGATAATATCTATCTAGGTAGCACGGTTGTTTGTTGAAAAATTTGACAATAATGCATACAAATTCAAAAGATGATGAAATAAGACACATAAGTCAAACAAAAGATACAAATTCAAAAATGACAGCTATGAGGTGTTACAATTCAAAAATGATGGCACGCATGCATATGTACAGGTAGTTGTGACTGTGGCTCACATCTTTCTCGGGTTTTACGTCCAGAAACGGCTTAAACACCTTCTATGAGTTGGGGATATGCTTCCCATCCAGTTTTCTTATAAACTGGCAAACAGGGTCATTTTGAGTCAGATTCCCAAGACTATAGCGTTCTTGCTCATCTCGGAATTATGTCCACAAATTAAAAATTTCACGCTGCACAAGTCCATAAGAATGCGTCTCAAGAGTCACTCGGATATCATCCAATGACTCCTTACTCAGTCCATCCTTGATGAACTGTAACTTATCCTCTCGACTGTTAGACAAATATCCCAAAGAGCGGCAATGCTGGTTACAAGTCCATCTTGCACATTTGTGACAAACTTGTAACCTTTTTGCTCTTCGCTTTTTGCAATAAGAGCTTTTTCCCAAACCTGGCATATGGGAAACAAGATTATCTGAAAACTCACAAGATAATCGAACCTTGGCTTCAATTAACCATCTTAAATCAACAGGAATACCCTTACGCATCAACAACCTTAGACTTTCTGCACAAGCTTTATAAATTTTAAGCAAATAATTTTGAGGAAGAGAGGGAAAATGTTTCTGCAATTTTGAGAGAATGGTATCCATGTGAAGAAAATGAGAGAGAAGAAAAGAAAATGGATGCAAGGTGAGCAACAGTTTTTACGGAACTGAAAAACCGACTTTAAATGTCACGGAGTACCGTATTCGCGACTTGACCGGGAAAAATCAATCCTTAAAAAGGATCGATTAAAGCAATGGACTCTTCGTTTTGGGCAAATTTTTCAAAGAATGGTTTTAACCATTGTCCATTAACTTTAAACACATTACCATTCTTTGGGTTCTCAATTTCAACTGCTTCATGAGGGAAAACATTTTTAACAATAAAAGGCCCAGCCTAACGAGACCGAAGTTTACCAGGAAACAAATGCAATCTTGAATCATACAAAATAACTTTTTGTGAAGGTTCAAAAGATTTTCTAACAATGGATTTGTCATGAAAAACCTTCATTTTTTCTTTGTAGATTTTAGAATTTTCATAAGCCTCATTCCTGATTTCTTCAAGTTCACTCAGTTGGAGTTTACGTAACTTGCAAGCATCATTCAAATTTGTGTTGAATGTTTTAATGGCCCAATAAGCTTTATGCTCAATTTTCACAGGCAAGTGACAAGGTTTTCCATAAACTAGTCTATAAGGAGACATTCCTAATGATGTTTTAAAAGCAGTTCGGTAAGCCCAAAGTGCATCACTAAGTCTTAAAGACCAATCTTTACGATTTGGGTTAACCGTTTTTTCTAAGATCTGTTTTATCTCCCTATTAGCTAATTCAACTTGTCCACTTGTTTGTGGGTGATAAGGTGTAGAAATTTTATGGGTTATTCCATATTTCTTCATTAAGGTTTCAAATGGTTTATTACAAAAATGCGTACCCCCATCACTAATAATGGCTCGAGGAATTCCAAATCTACTCAAGATATTCTCTTTCAAGAATTTAACAACTGTTTTGTGGTCATTGTTTCGACATGGAGTTGCCTCGACCCATTTTGAAACATAGTCTACTGCAACAAGGATATACACAAAACCAAATGACGGTGGAAAGGGTCCCATAAAATCAATACCCCAACAATCAAAGATTTCAACAACAAGAATGGGATTCAAAGGCATCATGTTTCTTTTTGAAATGGATCCCAATTTTTTACAATTTTCACACGGTTTGCAAAATGCATGTGCATCTTTAAATAAGGTGGGCCAATAAAATCCACATTACAAGATTTTAGCAGCTGTTTTTCTAGATGAAAAATGTCCTCCATATGCATCAGAATGACAAAAGTTAATGACACTACTTACCTCATTGTCGGGTATGCATCTTCTTATTATTTGATCCGGACAATATTTGAAAAGATACGGATCATCCCAGTAAAAATTTTTCACCTCGGTTAAAAATTTTCTTTTGTCTTGAGCTTTCCAATGAGGTGGCATTTTCCCTGTCGCAAGAAAATTTACAATATTAGCAAACCAAGGTACAATAGCAACGGAAAATAAAAATTCATCAGGAAAAGAATCATTGATAGGTGAAGTTTCAATTAATGTCTCTGTCGTTAGTCTTGAAAGATGATCAGCAACGACATTTTCGGCTCCTTTCTTATCCTTTATTGTGATGTTGAATTCTTGGAGCAATAAGATCCACCGTATCAATCTAGGTTTTGCATCCTGTTTAGACATTAAATATCTCACAGCTGCATGGTCAGTGTAAACAATTGTGGGAGAACCAATTAAATAAGAACGAAATTTGTCCAATGCAAATACTACTGCAAGTAGTTCTTTTTCAGTTGTTATGTAATTCATTTGCGCATCATTTAAAGTCCTATTGCATAGTATATGACATAAGGCTTACCTTCTTTTCTTTGTCCTATGACAGCACCAAGGGCATAGTCACTTGCATCACACATCAGTTCAAAAGGCAAGGACCAATCAGGAGATTGCATAATTGGAGCAGTTGTTAAAAGTCCAATTAATGTATCAAAGGCATTTTGACATTCTTGAGTCCATTCAAAGGAAGTATCTTTTATTAAGAGGTTACAAAGAGGTTTAGATATAGCACTGAAATTTCTTATGAACCTCCTATAAAATCCAGCATGCCCTAAGAATGAACGGACCTCTTTAACTGTTTTTGGTGGAGGTAAATGGGAAATTAATTCCACTTTTGCTTTGTCCACTTCAATTCCTTTATAAGACGCCACATGACCTAAGACAATTCCCGAAGTGACCATATAATGACATTTTTCCCAATTCAAAATAAGACCTTTTTCTACACACCTTTTTAGGACTTTTTCTAAGTTTCCAAGACAATTATCAAAAGAGTTTCCAAAGACAGTTAGATCATCCATGAAAACTTCTAAACAATGCTCGACCATATCACTAAAAATGCTTAGCATGCATCTTTGAAAAGTAGCTGGAGCATTACAAAGTCCAAAAGGCATTCTCCTAAATGCAAAAGTGCCAAAGGGGCACGTGAATGTGGTCTTTTCTTGGTCTTCAAGTGCAATGGGAATTTGATAGTAGCCTGAGTATCCATCAAGAAAGCAGTAGTAGGGGTTTCCTGCTACTCTTTCAAGAATTTGGTCAAGGAAGGGTAAGGGAAAATGGTCTTTTCTAGTGACAGCATTTAATTTTCTATAATCAATGCACATCCTCCAACTAGATGAGACACGAGTTGGCAATAATTCACCCTTTTCATTTTTAACCACTGTGATGCCAGATTTTTTAGGTACTACTTGTGCAGGGCTTACCCACTTACTATCAGAAATAGGATAGATAATTCCCACATCAAGTAGTTTAAGAACTTCAGCCCTAATGACCTCTTTCATGTGTGGATTTAATCTCCTTTGAGGTTGTTGAGATGTTTTGGCATTTTCCTCTAAATATATTCTATGTGTGCAAATTAAAGGGTTAATGCCTTTTATATCTTTTAAAGTCCACCCAATTGCATTTTTATGCCTTTTAAGCACTTCTATCAACTTACCTTGTTGCTCGCATGTGAGGGATGAAGAAATTACCACCGGATATGTCTGATTCTCCCCAAGATATGCATATTTCATCCTTCAGGCAAGGGCTTCAATTCTAACTTGGGAGCTTCTTCCTTGCTTTCATTCATTTGCCCCAATTCTTCAAATCTTGATTTTGAGCCTTTTTCCATCACCTGTGCACAATCCAATAAAGAACATATATCAGAAAGATCAGACTCTAGCTCCATGCTTGATTCTAATGAATTCAGTAGACAAGTTTCCAAAGGGTCGGAAGAACTCCCTTTTTGGATGTGACCTTCCACAATAGATTCGATCATATTAGCCTCCTCAATTTCATCTTCTTCTTCATGTGGTTGTTTGCACATATTGAAAACATTAAGTTCCAATGTCATGTTCCCAAAAGATAGCTTCATGACTCCATTCCTGCAATTAATCAAAGCATTAGAGGTAGCTAGAAATGGACGCCCTAAAATGACAGGAATTGAATTACATACTTCCACTGGTTGTGTGTCCAAGACAATAAAATCCACTGGGTAAATGAATTTATCGACTTGAACTAACACATCTTCTACTACTCCTCTTGGTACTTTAATTGATCTATCAGCAAGCAAAAGAGTCACAGAAGTCGGTTTTAACTCACCTAAATTGAGTTTCTGAAAAACCGAATATGGAAGCAAATTCACACTAGCACCAAGATCAAGCAAAGCTTGTTCAATTTTATGCTCTCCAATAACACATGAAATTGTATGACAACTTGGATCCTTGTATTTCACTGTATTATTATTTTGAAGAATAGCACTTACTTGCTCAGCTAGAAAGGCCTTCTTTTTCACATTCAGTTTTCTTTTCACAATGCACAAGTCTTTCAAAAATTTTGCATAAGAAGGTACCTGTTTGATCACATCAAGCAAGGGAATGTTGACCTTTACCTGTTTGAAAATTTCAAAGATTTTAGAATTGTGAGTTGGCTTCTTTTGTGTAGCTAATGCTTGAGGAAATGGAGGCACAGATGAGGATTTGGTTTCCTCTTCGCTAGGTGTTGGTTTGGCAACCTCTTCCTGCCCTTTAGAGATCGATTCTTCTTCTTTCTCACAAGGGTTAGGAATATGTTTTTCAACAACCTTACCATTGCGAAGGGTCATGACTGACTTAGCTTGGTCAAAATAATGGTTATTTGAACTCCCTGCATTTGAGTTAGATTGATCTTTGGGGTTTTACAATGTTTGAGAAGGAAATTTTCCCTTCTCTTGGATGCTAAATGTAGATGCAAATTTTGCAAGAGTTTCTGACAAATTTGCTAATGTTTGAGCAGTTTGGCTATTGAAAGTCTCTTGCTTTGTAATGAATGAATGCAATGTTTCTTGAAGGTCATTCCTAGGAGCAGGAGCATATGCATGATCATGAGAATTTTGAAAATTTTGTTGTGCTTGAAAAGGGACTTGTGAAGATTGAGCATGATTGTCATTTTTTCAGCTAAAATTTGGATGATTTCTCCAGCCAGGATTGTAGGTTTGTGAATATGGATTGTGATTTGGCCTTTTGAAAGTGTTCAAGGCATTGGCTTCTTCATGGAGACATTCCCTAAAGGCAGGCAAAGTTGGGCAATCATCAGTAGAATGGTCATTGTCATCACAGATGTTACAGACATTTTCTTGAATAGATTTCAATTGACCACTCTTTTTCATCTCTAAAGCCTCGACTTTTCTAGCTCGGGATGCAAATTTGGCTTGAAGGTCATGGTCTTCCCTAAGGTTGTAAATGCCTCTATTGGATGTCGAGGTTGGGGCCTTGCCTGGTACCTCATAGGTGCCAGCAGTGTCCCAATTTTGTGCCTTTTCTGCCAAGGAATCTAGGAAGTCAAGTGCTTCCTCAGGGTCTTTTTCTTTAAATTCTCCATTACACATTAATTCCACTAATTGCCTATCTTAAGGTGTTAACCCTTCATAGAAGTATGCAACTATTCTCCAAGTTTCAAACCCATGGTGAGGACAGGTATTAAGTAGTTCCTTATACCTATCCCAACATTGGTAAAGGGTTTCTCCTTGTTTTTGAGAGAAATCAGAAATTTGTCTTTTAAGAGAATTTGTTCTATGGGTAGGAAAATTTTTTTTCAAAAATTGTTGTTTCATCTCATCCCATGAACTGATGGAATTCGACCTCAAATTTTGTAGCCATGTTCTAGCTTTATCTTTTAAAGAAAAAGGAAAAAGCTTTAATCTAATGGTGTTTATGCTACAATTTGGGTCAGTGTAGGAGCTACATACCTCTTCAAAGAGTTTCAAGTGCGAATATGGGTTCTCCATGTCAAGGCCATGAAAAGTGGGTAGAAGTCGAACAAAACTTGGTTTGAAATTGAAATGGATTGAATTTGGAGGAGAAACTACACAAGATAGTGCACTAGTCCTTACCGGATTCATGTAGTCTCTGAGGGTTCTTCGTTGGTTTTGATCATTTTGTTGCGAACGGTTGTCCCCTTCATCCGTGAATATTTCCTCATGATTGTCGGCCATGTTTTCTAAGGAAGATGATGTTTTTCTAACAAGTCTACCACTAGATGTTCGTGACCAAATTTTCATGCAAGAAAGAGAGAAGAAGGGAGAGGAAAAGATGAACACACAAAAAAATAAAAAATTTGGACCTAAGATGAGAAAAGAGAATACTTACAATTTTGCACGCCAATTTTTACCTTCCCCGGCAACGGCACCAAAAACTTGACACATCCGAAAAAGGATTGTCTCCCAAGTATAAGAGTGTCGAAGTAATAAAACCCGGTGAGACCGAGGTCAATCCACGAGGAAGGGGATTTTAGCGTTATAAATTATAAGCTAAGCAAACGTGATATGGATGATTCGAAGAGATGGCAAGATAATATCAACAAATATGAGTAAAGAACAAGTTCGTAAATAATAAATAAGAATAATTAGAATACAAGAGAAATTAACACAATAACAATGGAGGCTAAGGTTAGGGGATCCGCCCTTGATATTTCAAATAAGGATAATTAACCCATTTTAGTGATATGAATTATATTTGTTTCGTTACCAATATTTATACCACTTCTTGTAAATGGGTTCAAGCATCCAATGTGCCAATCACCATATGTCTACAACAAATTAAGGTTCCTAACTAGATTCGTGTCGGTAAGGAAGAACCATACATCATCTAGAAAGGATCCAAGCATTTGATGTGCCAAGGATTGTCGACAATGGATCAAGACCTCCACTTTACGAGTGGTGTCAAGATTGACTAAGAAATTAAATATAAATCATATTGAAAAACATTATAAGATTAAGATTATTAAGCACATATTAAGGGTTAGAGAATCCTTATTCTCATATCAAGGGTTTCACCCTTTCACCTTAGCAAAAGAGAAATTAGAAGAACATTATAATAGAAAGAAAATAAAATGCAAGAAAAAGGAAATTCATTAATAACATAAACACACAAAACACAATACAAGATCCTAGCCAAAGCCAAAATGTTCCAGCCAAGGCCAAGATGCCCTAATGGGTCACAAGGCACCTCTATTTATAGATACATCCAGGGGCAAACTTGTCAAATTACAAGGGCATGTTGTCAAATATTAGTTGTAAATATCTTTGACAATTGGGATCATTAGGCACCGACTTTGACTATCAATTTTGACATCGAAATGTTGTGAATTTTAACCACATGTCTTCACGAAAGTTGTAGATATTTCTCTTAGCTTTCTAGAACATATTGATTTGCACAATTTGGATACGTAATTTGAGAGATACGGTCCAAATACTGAGGCCTGGTTAGACTGGGCCGAGACTGTAGATGGGTTAACTTCAAGCCCAATTTTGGTCTACTAAGAGCCCGAATTTGATGATGCTTGTGAAATGCAATCTTGTTGATAATTGAATCGGCTTTCCAAAACATTAAGATTTGCACTATTCAAATCTATAAATAGAAACTTATGCCTATTTTACCAAACCTGCAACAAAACCAAAATTAAGAGAAATTAATTCCAAAGATGCAAATGCTACAAATATGCTTAAGTTGAGAAATTTAATGACACTATTAATGCAATATGATGAACTAAACTCTTATTAAACATGCATATTTAAGTGTTCATCACCTCTCGCACAAGGCGACTAGTGCTTAACGATTAGTATATCGATGAGTGTGCCGAAGACATGTGATAAACCATGGAAACCAATAGCGGCAATCCTATTCCTAACGGCTTCATTCTCTATCTCTAAAAACCAACTATAGGCTCTAGAAAATGGTCCACACATCTTGTTCTCATGAAAATCCCAAGGCAAGAAATCGAAGTGTCTGCACGAACATATGCCTAGAAAATCCTGAGAAAATGGAAAAAAAATACATACCAAGTTGATTATGTGAGAAGCCATACCATAGATGACGGGCACCTCTTGATTTTTTAGAAGACATTTCAATGTTGATTTCTAGATTGGATTGCTCTCATTCAAGTCGAGATGGACTGGATGACCTACCGTTGGAGAAAGGAAGTCAAGATGAAGATGTAGGAGAAAACTGGAAGCAAATCGGATGAAAAATGGAGAACCTACATGCTAATGAAGTATTGGGAAGATTAAAGGACTTTATATAAGTCCTAGACTATCAGGCGGCCGATGAGGGGCAAAAGAGGAAAAGAAGAACAAAGGAAGGAAAGAGGAAAAGAAAAGAAAAGGAAAAGGAAAAAAGAAAAGGAAAAGAAGAAAAAGAGAGAGGAAAGAAGAAAAAGAGAAAGGAGAGAAGAAAAAAAGAGGAAAGAGAAAAAAGAAAAAAGAAAAAGAAATAAGAGAGAAAAATAACAAAGAAAAGAAGAAAAGAGAGTGTAAACCAGGCTTTTATCCCGCCAAAGCGTTTACGATCACAGCACTGTGTTAAAGCCTCTTTCGAGACTTGAGGGAATAGAATTCTTTAATTAGGAATGAATGGGGGCAATCTAATCCGTTACTTCGAAGCCTAAACTACCCTCATCCCTTCAGAGATAGGTTTGGAAAGTTAGGTACAAGCCTTTCAACCTGCCTAGATATAAATCCAGCCTCCACTTTGAAAATATCAAATAAAAATAACTCGTGTCGTTAGTTAGTCCACTTAGGTTGTTCATTTTATGCACACATTTTTGTTTTTATCTTTGTTAAACATGTGAAATGATTATTCAATCAATAGCAACTATAATAATCATACATAAAAAGAGAGTGGAGAATAAATTACATTTCCGTCAAACATGGGGGAAGGGGAAGAGGATTGCATTGCTTTTTAAATATTTCAAATAAAATATTCCATGCATTCGTATACATTCGATAATTGACTTGAGACCCAATAGAAGATGAATTCCTCACCACTATTTGTGTGTCTATCCAATGTCTATTAAGCTTCTTATATAACAACATATTCATTTAATATAGTATTCTAAAAAATGGTCCCTCACCATCAATGTGAGTCTACCATCACTTTATGGAATCATACAATAACACTTCTAATCATGGTATGTTCAAAATAAAACAATCAATCATCATACAAAGCTATAATCTAGTATCATGGCATTCTAGCCTAGATTTGATAAATTCTATCATGTCATTCTACCTATTGCAATTCTAGCATTATCCATATGGAATCATGGCATTTCTAGCCTAAGCATGGCAATCATGGCATATTCTAGTTTAATTCAATCAATCAACATCAATCATAGCCATTCTAGCTCAAACAAGACATCTAAGGGCAAAATGGTAATTCTTACCTATTCTATGCTATTTCCTAGCATATTTCAAAAAAAATATAAGTTTTCCTAGCATGATTCTAATCATGTGTCCTAACCATGTTTCTAAGCATTCGCAAAATAAATTCCTCAACATGATTCTAATAAAGAAGGGATAGCAGACTTACCTCAACACGCTTATCCATCTCGCAAAATAAACATGGGTTAGAACAAGTCATAATAACCCTAGCATGTTTATAAGCATAAGATTAAATCCTAATCATGCTTATTCTAAGGCTAAAACAACTTAAACATGCTCAACTCTAAGCAAGAAAATAAAAGAGAAAAAAAGAGGGAGAAAAGGAATATGCTCTTAGGACGTACCCTTTTTGGGTTTATAGCAATATAAAATGCTCAAAAAACTTTAGATTAGAAAAGACTTCTTGAATTCTCTAGCGTGTTTTCAAAAGAAAGAAAAGAGAATTATTCAAAATTCGGTGTGTCTTGAAAAGTGAGCCAATGGGGGATTTCATAGGTGAGGGTTGGATTTGAAAAATGTAGCAAATTCTAAAAAATGAAGGTTTTAAAAGAAATTTTCCAAAATTATGCAAGGAACAACCGGGCAGCTATCTTCAAACAGCTAGGCAACTGTCAAATAGCCACGACCATCACTAAAATAGTCAAGCAACTGTTTGATGGCCTAGCAGCTATTCTGTACAACTGGCTAACTATTCTTTCTTCGACCTTTCCTATTTTGCCATCTTGCAGTGCAATTCCTTTAGACCTTTGCCTGTTCGATTGCACATAACCTTTTGAATTTAACTCTGATTTATGATCCATAAATATCTAAAAAAAATTAGACATTTGTAGCTTCGTAAAGGTATATAATTCATCATTAGATTTCTCCTGGATCAATTTCTATGACTTTTCAAAGTCACATGTCAATTTTTAAGATCCTCTATCAATTCTTTCTCACCTTCCTTTTCCTGGTCTCCAAGGGCATTTTGGTTATTTTCTTTGCTCAACATCCATCTTCATTCTTTCATCAAGCCTTAAAAATTTAGCTCTAAGAGAGAAGAGAGGAAAATGAAAGAAAAACTTTTATGCTAGCTTTGAAACTTCGACAGAATCTTTGAAGCATCTCGATGGTAAGCACTCAGCCATGTCAATAGTTTAGCAACTCATAAAGAAAGAATAACATTAGTAGAATGGAATCCTCAATCGGTCTACATGAGGAAATAATTCCTCAAGAGAATAGAAAGCAAAGTTGTTGAAGAGCACTATACAAGGTAAACTTTTAATTAATTTTGAAATTACCAAGTGTTAATGCAAAATCCACAAGTATGCAGAATCGAACAAGTAATATAATGATGAATAAGTTATCATTCTCACGAGGATTGGTTAGTAACTACTAAACTTAATCTAACGATGATTTTGTTTGAATAATGAATTTAAACAATAAATTTAAATAAATTAACTAACTAAATAACTGAAATAAAATTAAATGCTAAGCAAAGAGGTAAGGTTTAAATTAAGTTGAGATAAATTCAATGACATTGAGCTCTAGGGTATCAAGTTTCACCTAAGTTATCCACTTTATTATTCAATCAATTCAATTAATGTTTATCAACGTTGTTGCCAACCAATTTCTCTAAGGTAATTGCTATTCTTTCTCAAGCAATAACAACATATAATTATAGTGAGAATCACATGTCTGTCTCATCAAACAACTTACAATTATCCATTAAGCACAAGAAATCTTATAGGATTGCACAAATCACAATTATATTTCTATCTCATATGAATTTATGGTGAATTAATCAATGACTAATATAAATTAACTTCTTAATCTAATTCATATCTGAAAACATACAATAGTTGGCCACACCATCACAAGCATTAAACACATGAATAATCCACTCAACAAGAATTTGAATAAACATCAATATATTGAATTGAAATAATAAAGTATCAAACTTGGCTATATCCAACCCTCGAAAAAGGAATCTAGTTCATAATTTAAATAAAAAGAATACAAGAAAATCGAGTAGCATTCATAGATTACAAAGGAGAAAGAAAGACTTGAAGAACTTGAAGATTCCTTTAAGATTCTCCCTTGAATTGTGCCTCCAAGGGTTGTAACTTGCTTCCTTGCCTCCTAAGCACCTCTAATGATGCCTCTAATCTCCTAGAAAAGACCTAGAACTAGTCTATTTATAGTCTATATGAAAAAGAATTCAAATCCAAGTTGAAAGAGGAATCCTAAAAATTTTCAGAATTGGCCTTACACAAGAGCGCAGCTACAGTGGTGCAGGAACGCCAACTTCCTGTTTTGGAAGCTTTCTTGTTATGGATCTTGCACTGCTGTGCCACTTGTGTTACGTGGGAATGCCAAGTTCCTGATTTGGAACTCCAAAGCTTTTCCTCTTTTGGCCTTGTTTTCTTCTAATTTTGATATGCTTTATTCGGAATTCAATTCCATTCCAAAGAATCTGCATTTAACTAAAACAACACTTATTTTGTCCTTATTTCACTAAAAAACTAATCAAAAATTAAATTGAAGGTTTATTAAATTAGTGAATAAAATTCACTAACAAATACCCCCAAACTTAATATTTTGCTA
This sequence comes from Boswellia sacra, assembly GCA_013180625.2. Lineage (NCBI taxonomy): Eukaryota > Viridiplantae > Streptophyta > Magnoliopsida > Sapindales > Burseraceae > Boswellia > Boswellia sacra. The sequence goes on along the minus strand of SNVD02010740.1, from coordinate 20,256 downwards.
GTGCTCGAGCAAAACAAAAACAATTAATAAAAGAAAGAGGTATAGTTAGATAATAGTTAGATAAAAAAATTGCTCATGCAAATCAAGCTTGTACTTATCACTGCAATCGGCCTCAAAGATCACATCATTTATAACTCAGCGAAAATTTAAAACTTGCAAAGAGACCTAGGATTTTCCTCAATATCAGTCAAGTCCATTCCCATTTCCTCGAGTTTGTGTGTGATGAGTCAATCTCACATCATTGAGTGCGATCCAAATGAGATTATGCAACAAGATAAATCAAACAAAACATTTATATCTTGTATGAAAACTGCGATTTCATTAGCTTGCTAGTCATGCTACTCTCTACTAATGTAGATCAACTCAACATCAAGAATCAAATAAGACTTTTCAAAGCTTGTAATGTATGGCTAAGGTATAAGAGTATGGAAAAAGTGTTAATTTTTTGGTTCAATGTACTTATAAAGCATAAAATTTCTCAAAACTTCATAAACTCTCCACCCTCATCAACCCATATTGTCAATACAACTCCATCAAGCTTCATTTGAATCTTACCTCCTCTTTTTGTGTTTGAACACCTTCTCAACAAATACATGCATCACCCTCATTTTGTTAGCTTTTTTGACTGTTTGCAAGATTCTCTTTCTTTCCTTTCTTTTTTTTTAATTCTTTTCATTTATAATTTTTTCACTGAAAAATGCAATGTTAATTCCCTTTAACTTTCTTTTTAGTTCTTGTAACAAGCTTTCGGCTAGTAACTCCCAAGCCATTGACCTTAGGGTACTAGATCTTAAGACATCCCTAAAAGCTTACTTACTTAAACTAAAAAGGCTATGAAATCAACTTATCCATACTTTTTTCTAAATAAAGAGAATAATGCAAATAGTTGAATCTACGATAAATTGAGCTTCATCAAAATCAACCTTTGATTCCAAAACTACATATATAATCATGTCATATACCATCAAAACACCTCCCATCCTCCCTTATGCATCCTTATTCATGTAACAACTGAAAGTTTTTTAAAGATTATCATGCTTATAAGTAAGGGACACTGTTTAGATATATTCTTTATGTGGCTAGGATGAATTTAGTGAGCTAACAAAGAAAAAGGCTTTAATAAGCTCAAAGAGAATACTAGGGATCAATTTCAATCATGGTTGGCTTGAAAGGCTCAAACGATCGAAAAATGGCCTAAATCATCTCTCTAATGTTGAGTTGTCTATAATTTCGCCTCAAACAGCAATCAAGCAAGTTCTAGAATCTTTTTGAAATTTTATAACTCATTTACATCACATAATCTTTCTTTGAATCAACACCCAATTTCAATGATCATGACTCAATGTGCTCAAATGATGTTCAAGGAATTGAAAATAAGACAAAACTATCAATTAAGTCAAACTCATAGATGGCATACAAAATTTGACAATTTCTAAGAGTTATTCATGTTTAAGCAATCATCATCCTATCATTGGCATTCACAGTGCAAGCAGGAGAAAGAATAATTCATTCATCAGTTTTTTCTTAATATATGAAAACACACATTATATGCAAAACATACATGAGCACATGCAAAACAAACAAATATGTACAAAAATTAGGAAAAAACTGCGTGACTGCACCCCCAAACTTAGAAGCATAGTGCCCTCAATGTGCATAAACAAAAAAGATAAAAAATAAAAAGTAAAAAAAATTGCCTAAAACTCAAGAGTCTGTCAGATCCTAGTTATCCCGTAGATCAATGCCCTAAGCATCACCAAGATCAACTCTAAGATCGGCATCAAGTACTCCCGTATAGACACAATCATCGTCCTATTATGCATTATCCTTCTTAGCAAATAATGGTGGAGGAGGAAATAGATCTAGAGATGCCCCCTGGCTAATGAAAAACTGTTGGAAGGTGCACTGGGTCTCCGTCATGTAAGTCACCACTTATTTAACATATGTGATATCCTAGCATACTGCAGTGAGCTTGCATCAAGTCTCCTAAAGGTTGTGCACAAATCTATCCATCTGGTGTAGCGCTCAATGTACGTGGATCTTGCTGCTACTGTGGATACGGTGGAGGTGGCTATCTCAAGCATCTTCTCTCAAGGGTTCGGAGGAGTCTTATATCAATGATGGGCATTAGCTATGATCGTACCTCATGGGTATCAATAACAACCCCAGTGGCTCAACAAAGGGTTGTAATCAGTGATGGATGTGGAAGCCCTCCACTGGTTTTGGGTTTAACACAATGAATTGTGTTGGTCGCAATCAGCTGCCCCACATTGATCATTATCCATTACTTATATGCATATAGCAATGTGGCTTGCTTTTTTGAAACCTCTCTGTGATGAGTGTTGGGCAATATTTTTCCACAAACGAAGAGGTTTAAGGCCCGTAACTCAACTCGCATGGCGGACGTCGAAAACATGCTGGCCTCACCTTGATGAGCTCTAGACAACCCCCACTGAGTACCCACTAGAGCAATATATGCTAAGATGTCATCAAAGTTTGGATTGGTCTTATAGCAGGAGTGGTCACATTCTTTGATGTCCCATAGCTTGTAAAAATGGTTGATGACAATGGGACTGAATGAAACTTGCTTCCCATGGACAAACATGTTATATTCAATCCTCTCTTTGGCATTCGCGTAAAGTTCCAAGACCACAGGTATAATGGCATGCTCTGATTGGTTCATATAAGTCTATCATGTGTCCCTGCATAGTGAGAGCCATAAAACATCATTGAATGTGCCAATATCGTGCTCTTGAAGCTAAATTTTAGTGAGAACTGAGTTGTGGTAACAGGCAACAGTTTTCGACACTCTTGAAAATGTGCCTGTCAAATATAGGAGCAGATGAGAATGAGGCTACAATTGTAGATTAAACTTTCATTTCTTAGGTGCCATGATCTTGCACACAAGTGAAATAGACAGAAAATAAACACTCCAATATTGTTAATTGCTGTTCATGATCATTGTATGCATTTAAGCCTAATGTGAATTCCCTGTTGTTTGTATTTGTCATCAATTTATATATGTAAGCTCAAAGCAAACAACCCATATTGAATGCAAATATTGGCAATGATAAATAGTCAAGTGGCACCAGTCAATACAATTCCCAATTTTTCAATCCAAATGGAGCACTTGAAATTTATGTGTGAAGACTATCTTTAAATCAATTGATAGAAGAAAATACACCTTCTAGAAAAACCTTTATGGCCTAAAAAACTTCTAACCCCTTTTACCGATGTTGGTGGTGACAGTTTTTTTATGGTCTCCATTTTTGCTCTATCAACCTCAATTCCTATGGATGATATTTTATGGCCTAAAAGTATCCCTTCCTTAACTATGAAATGACACTTTTCCTAATTTAAAACTAGGTTAGTTTCCACATATCTTTAAAGCACTAACTTTAAATTGTCTAAGCATTGGTCAAAGGTTTTTCCAAAAATAGAAAAATAATCCATAAACACTTCAATGTTATTCTCAATCATGTCAGAAAATATAGCCACCATGCATCTTTGGAATGTGGCTGGGGCATTACATAACCCAAAGGGCATCCTCCTAAAGGCAAATTTACCATAAGGGCAAGTGAATGTGGTTTTCTCTTGGTCTTCGAGTGCTATAGACATTGAATTTTTGAGGTCGATGATGAAATCAAATGAAGGTAGATGTCGAGCAAAAAAATGACCACAATGCCCTCGAGGGTGAAGAAGAGAAGGATGAGAAGGACTTGGTCAAGAGTCTAAAAAACTGACACATGGTTTGAAAAATCACAGAAATAAATCCAAGAGGAATTTGATGATGAATCATTACTGTTGTGAAGCTACGAATATCTAGTTTTTATAAAAATTTACCGTAAGCCGGATTTGAACTTGAAAAGTTATGCGCGATCAAAGGAACAAAGGTTTGAAGGGACTTCATCAAAGGATGACAAACAAGGAAAGAGCTGAAGAGATATTGATCGATAGGCCATCAAACAGTCGTTTGATTGTCCAAGATAGCCGCCTGGCTATTGGCCAATGGTCAACCGTTTGTCGGATGGCCGCCCAGCCATATGGAGATAGCCGCCCGACCCTTGTCGGCTTATTTTTGGAAATTAGCTTTAAAACTTACTTTCTCATTTTCACCGCTCTCCTATATAAACCCCCTTGTCTCACTTTGCAAGACACACCGATTTTCGAATACAATCATCTTTCTCCCTCTTAAGGACATACTCAATAATTTAAGAAATCTTTTCTAGTATAATTTTTTTAAGCATTTTATTGCTCTAAACCCAGAAAGGTTACATCTTGAAAGTAGAATTCTCTCTTCCCTCCCATTTTCTCTTTTATTTTTCTTGTTTAGAAAAAACATGTTTAGGGTTTACTTTTATGGTTAGAAGCATGTCTAGGTTACTATGAATTGTACTAACCCAATTTGTTTTGAAAGATGGATAACCGTGTCAAAGGACATCCGCAATCCTTTCTCTTTTAGAATCATGCTTAAGAATTTACTTTCTTTGTGAATTCTTAGAATCATGTCTAGGAGAACATGCTTAAAATCGTGATTTTTCTAACATGATTAGAATCATGTTAGAAAAATTTACTATCTTTGATGAATGTTGGGAAATAGCATAAAATAGGTAAGAATTATCGTTTTACCCTTGAATGCTATGATTGATTTCAATTGTTTGAATTAGGCTAGAAATGCCATGATTGGGCTGGAATATGCCATGAATGACATGTCCGAATAGAAATGCCATGATAATTGATATGAATGACGCTAGAATAAGCAAAAGGTAGAATTGCCATGATTGAATTTATTAAAATCTAGGCTAGAATGCCATGATATTAGATTATGGCTATGCATGATTTATGAACGTATGGATGTTTGTATATTAAGAAGTGTAATTGTAAAGCCATAAAGTGATGGTGGACTTACAACGATGGTCAAGGACCATTATTTAGAATGAATGCTCAATGTATGAAATATTTTATTATTGATGAAAAACAATTGTTGTAATTGTCTTCCCTTCCCTTATGTATGAAAGGAAATGTAATATATTCTCCTCCCGCTTTCTTTGTAGGAATATGCAATTGTTTAGATTGAATAATCACGTTATTTGCTTAAATAAGATAAAATAAAAATGTGTGCATTAAAAGAACCACTTAAGCGTGTTGACCCAGGCATGGCAACCCAAGAGGAAGAGAAGGGGGGGGGGGGGGTTGAATTGGGTTTTTATTTATCAAAACGGATTTGTAAAACTTTTATTTGAAGATCAAAATTATATAACTTTTTCTTTGAGAATAAAGTTAAAGAGGATGAAATAGAATGTAATCAAGAGAATAGCAATAAAGAACAATCACAAGTACAAGTTAATGTAAAGAGGATAGGGATAGAGAGAGTGCAAACTCAATTTACGTGGTTCGGCAAACCTTGCCTACGTCCACGGGCTCCTAGCTCCACAAGCTAGGCTTTCACTAAGTTGTAGAAATCTTTACAACTTGCTTGATAAACAACCTCACCAAGACTTTTTCCTTCAACCCTTGATAACACCACACCAAGAGTTCTTCTTGATGAACAACCTCACCAAGGTAACTTCCTTCAACTCTTGATAACACCACACCAAGAGTTCTTATTGATGAACCAACTCACCAAGGAAAGAGTTATCTCAAGGATAACTTTTATCCTTTACAAAAAGATCTCACTCTCACCACAATACACGAACAAAGTAAATTTTTACAACAAAAGTACAACTCTCTTTAAAGAGTAGATAAAGAATATAAAAGCTCTCTAGACTTGATATTTCTCTTTCTTTTTACTTGATAGATACTTCTCTTATTTTCTCTTTGTCTTACCGAATGCATGGGAGAAGGGCTCCTTTTATAAGCAAATGGGATGAACTTACTCAAGTGAAGACACCAACTCCAAATTTTCTGCCCACCATAAAAACTAAAATCTTGTCTGCCATTTTTCTCAATGTTTCATTTGAAATTTGAAAGTCTGAAAAACATAAAATATCTGTAAAATTGAATAATCTTTCCAACGCATTAAGAACCAAGTCATTTGGATATCTCTAGCTCAACCATTCGGTGCTCATGTGACTTGATTTTTCTTCCATGTGTCAGCCCACCAAATTGTATGTGTATTATGTCGGCCTTCTTTTTGATATTTGAATTTATTTAAAGAATATGAAATCTGATCCATTGAATCATATTTCCAATGCCACAAGAATCAAGTCATTTGGTATATCTAACTCAAGATATGGACAAAACATCATTCGGTGCTCAAATGAGTTGATTTTTATTCTCTGTGTCAGTCCACCAAATTTCATGTCAATTATGTCAGCCTTCCTTTTGAAATTTGAATTTCTGCAAAACATATGAAATGTGTTTCATTAAGTCCTCTTTCCAGTGCCATAAGAATCAAGTCATTTTGATTTTTCTAGCTCAAGATATGTCTAAAAGAGTATTTGGTGCTCATGTTAGCTACTTCCATTTGTCTTTCAAATTGCATGATGATTTGGACTATCTTACACTTGAAATTTGAATTTCTTTAAAACACATGAAATGTTATAAATTGAGTAAGCTTTTCAAAGGCTCAAGAATCACATTATTTGGATATTTATAGAGAAATATATGACAAATTGATTGAACATTGCTCATGTGTCACATTCCTTGAATCTAACATTGTTCTTAAACTTTGGTGCCTTTAACATGTAGTCTTCTCCTTATCTTCAACACTTCATTTTAGTAAGCCTCTTCTTGATTTTAACAATTATTTCAATGATCTTACTCTTGCACATAAATAAACATGTTAGTAAATCTCAATTAATCAATGTGTATTGTTATCATCAAAATTATCATGTAGCCTTAGGGCTAACAATCTCCCCCTTTTTGATGATGACAAATCATTGATTGCTTTCAAATAATATCTAAAATAAAGAATGAAAATAAAATCAAGAATAAACAAAAAATGGCACTTGTTATGAATATAAGCAATCCAACTATTTCTCCCCCTTTTGTTATCATAAAAAAGATGTAATCAAATTAACTACTCCCCTTAAATATATTCTCTCCTTTAACATATGCTACCATTCAAAGATTATCATATTAAAGTAAAATTAAGACATATCCAACATGCCTAATTCTCTTCTAATTATGTAAAATCTATCTTGACTAAGGGGTTTAGTAAATATATCGGCTAATTGTTTATCGGTAGGAATAAATTCTAAAGAAATATTACCTTTTTGCACATGATCTCTAATAAAATGATGTCTAATCTCTATATGCTTAGTCCTAGAGTGTTGTATGGGATTTTTTGAAATGTTGATGGCACTTGTATTGTCACATTTGATGGGAATATGATCAAATACCACACCATAATCTTTTAAAATTTGTTTCATCCAAAGAGATTGTGCACAACAACTTCCTACTGCAATATACTTGGCTTCCGCGGTTGATAAGGCAATAGAATTTTGTTTTCTACTAAACCATGAGGCTAATGCATGTCCTAGAAAATGGCAAGAGCCACTAGTGCTATTTCTATCAAGAAGACTTCTAGCAAAGTCCGCATCGGAATAACTAATTATATCAAAATTATCACACTTAGGATACCAAAGACCTAGATTTATGGTTCGAAGAAGATATCTAAATATCCTTTTGACAGCCTTAAGGTGAGATTCCTTTGGACAAGATTGAAATCTAGCACACATACACACACTAAACATAATATCAGGTCTACTAGCAGTTAAATATAAAAGAGAGCCAATTATACCTCGATATTTTGTTACCTCAACATCTTTTCCTTTCTCATCTTTGTCAAGCTTGGTTAATGTACCCATAGGTGTGTTATGTGTCCTTGAATTATCCATGCTAAACTTCTTGAGAAGATCTCTTGTGTATTTAGCTTGATTAATGAAGATCCCATCTATTGATTGCTTGATTTGAAGTCCAAGGAAGAAATTTAATTCTCCCATTAGGCTCATTTCAAATTCTCGTTGCATGCACTTGGAAAATTCCTCACACATAGAGACATTAGTAGCACCAAATATAATATCATCAACATAGATTTGAACAATTAATAAATCATCATTTTTTGTTTTAACAAAAAGAGTAGTATCAACTTTTTTCATTTCGAAACCATTATTAATGAGAAAGTTGCTCAATCTATCATACCATGCTCTTGGTGCTTGTTTCAAGCCATAAAGTGCCTTTTTGAGTTTGAAAACATGGTTTAGAAAATCATGATTTTGAAAACCAAGAGGTTGCTCTACATATACTTTCTCCATAATGTAACCATTTAAAAATGCACTTTTGACATCCATTTGATATAATGTAAATTTTTTATAACATGCAAATGCACACAACATTCTAATTGATTCTGATCTAGCAACTGGTGCAAAGGTTTCCTCATAATCAATACCTTCTTCTTGATTGTATCCTTGAGAAACAAGTCTAGCTTTGTTTCTAATAATGGTGCCATTTTCATCTACTTTATTTCTAAAAATCCATTTAGTGCCTATAATAGAATGATTTTTGTGTCTAGGGACTAATTCTCAAACTTGATTTCTCTCAAATTGATTCAATTCTTCTTGCATAGCCAAAATCCAACTTTCGTTATTTTTGGCTTCTTTGAAAGATTTTGGTTCAAATTGAGAGACAAAAGCAAAATGATTACAAAAGTTCTTAAAAGAAGATCTAGTTTTCATACCTTGTTATGGTTCACCAATAATGAGATCTTTAGGGTAAGCTTTTGCATACCTTCATTCCTTTGGTAATTCTTGGGAAGAATCATTTACTTCCTCAAGCTTTTCTTGTTGAAGTTGTAATTCATCTTGGCTCTTTTCATCGAGCCTTGATTCCTTGATTTGCCTTTCTACCTCAACAATATCATCATCTAAATTCTTTGAAGAAATAACATTAGTTTCATCAAATTCAACATGCATAGATTCTTCAATAGTAAGAGTCTTTTTGTAAAAAACTCTATATGCTTTACTATGGTTGGAGTAGCCAACAAAAATTCCAACATCGGCTTTTGCATCAAATTTTCTAAGGTTATTCTTGGTGTTTAAATAAAACATTTACATCCAAAAACTTTAAAAAATCAAATGTTGGATTTTCTTCCTTTCCAAAGTTCATAAGGAGTTTTCTTTATTAAAGCTCTAATATGGACTTTATTGATTATAAAGCATGCGGTATTAACGGCTTCGGCCCAAAAATATTTTGGCAAATTATTTTCAAGTAACATGGTCCTAGCCATTTCTTGGATAGTCCTATTTTTCCTCTCAACAACACCTTTTTGTTATGGAGTTCTGGGTGAGGAAAAATTATGTTCAAAACCATTTTCATCACAAAGATTTTCAAATGCAACATTGTCTACTTCACCACCATGATCACTCCTAATGGACACAATAGAATACCCTTTTTGATTTTAGACTCTTTTTGCAAATTTTGAAAAAGCTTGTATGGCCTCATTTTTAGTTTTCAAGAATAATACCCAAGTGAATCTTGAATAATCATCCACAATAACAAAAACATAATACTTTCCACCAAGGCTTTGAGTTCTTGATGGTCCAAATAAATCCAAATGAAGTAATTGTAGATGTTTATTTGTTGAAATAAATTTCTTATGTTTAAAAGAAGTTCTCACTTGTTTTCCAAATTGACAAGCATCACAAATCTTATCCTTTTCAAATTTTATTTTTGGAAGACCATCAACTAAATCATTTTTAGAAATTTTTGAAATTGTGTCCATGCTACATGACCTAACCTTCTATGCCATAACCAAGCATCATGATTAACAATGAAACAATTTTCGACATGATCATTAACATCAATATCAATTATATAAATATTACCACATCTATTACCAACAAATAATATCTTATTGTTACTAACATCCTTAATCACACATCTATTAGGCTCAAAAGTAACAAAATATCCCTTATCACACAATTGACTAATGCTAATCAAATCATGTTTAAACCATGAACAAGCAAAACATCTTTAATAATAGGTGAAGAAGGGTTACCAATATCACCATGTCCGATTACCCTTCCTTTGGCATTATCACCGAAGGTCACATATCCTCCTTTCTTCATGATTAATCTTGAGAACTTGGAGGCATCTCCGGTCATATGCCTTGAGCATCCACTATCTAAGTACCACTTGTGTTTGCCACTCCTTTGTTTCTACAATCAACATTCAAGGAGTAACTTTTTGGTACCCAAAATTTCTTGGGTCCTTGGGGGTTAGTTATGGTACTTTTTGGAACCCATATTTGTTTCAAATTAGGATTTCTCTTAATATAGCAATAATGCACTTTGTGTCCTTTTCTTCCACAATAAGTACATGAATGATTAGGATTATTCCTAGAAGATGCATGAGCAAAATAATTTTTAAAATACTTTTGATTTTTATGAGTTTTATATCCTAAACCTCTTTTATCAAAAACACACCTTTGGTTTTGTAACATAGAATTCAAATTTTTTGTGCTTTTTGTAAAACTATCAACAATATTTCTTAAGTCATTATTTTCTTTCTCCAATTTATCAAAATAAAATGTCATTTTCAGTTTTTAATAAATGTATTTGACTTTCCAAACTTTCAAAATCTTTTTGCTTTAAAATTTCATTTTCATTTTCTAAAGCTTCATTTATTTCTACCAACTCTTCTAATTGAGATAACATGATTTTTGACTTCTTTTTGAAAGCATTGATTTTTGAATTTTGCTTATCAACTTGCACATGTAAATTTTGGAATGCATCAAGTAATTCATCATATGAAAGTTTAGGATCATATTTAGAATACTATCTCATCTTCACTTAAAGCCATGAAGCACATGTTTGCCACTTGGCAATCTTCTTCTTCGGTGGAGCTAGCTTCACTATCATCCCAATTTGTGGCTTTCATTGCTTTGGATTTCTTGTTTTGACTCTTGAAGTAAGGACAATCCATCTTTACATGTCCCGGTTTCTTGCACTCATAGCAAATGACTTGATCATTTTTCTTATCTCGCTTTGAGCTTTGCCCTTGTACTCCCTTCTAGAATTCTTCTTGAATCTTTGGTTTCTTCTAATCATCCTTTTTAGCTTTCTTGTGATGAATGCAAGATCTTCATCATCTCTTTTATCGTCGGACTCATCATCTTCTTTTGTTGAAGATTTGAAAGCGATATTTTTCTTTTTCTTGAAATCTTCTTCATTCTCCTTCAAGGTGATTTCATGAGTCATGAGAGAACCCATAAGTTCTTCTAAAGGTAGTTTGGTGAGGTCCTTTGCTTCTTGAATTGCCGTCACCTTTGGCTCCCAAGATTTTGGTAGACACCTAAGAATCTTTCTCATCATTTCAACATTAGAATAAGATTTACCAAGAGATTTCAAACTATTAATAATATCTGTAAATCTAGTAAACATTTCAGAAATTGATTCATTCGGTTTCATCTTAAAAAGCTCATAACTATGAACTAGCATACTAATTTTCGATTCTTTAACTTGACTAGTTCCTTCATGAGTTACTTCAAGTGTGTGCCACATTTCTTATGCCGTAGAACAAGTAGATATTCTATTAAACTCATTTCTATCTAGAGCACAATATAACACATTTATAGCTTTAGCATTCAAACTCAATTTCTTTTTATCATCTTCACTAAACTCTTTAGGTTCTTTGAGCATGCTTTCTCCATTTTTCAATTTGGTAGGAACAAAAGGTCCTTCCAAAACAATAGACCACAAATCATAATAAAAAGATTTCAAGAAAATACTCATTCTAGTTTTCCAATAAGAGTATCTATTAAAAATGGAGGTCTAGAGATAGAAAGTCCCTCAACATATGAAGTTGAATTAAAAGTTGCCATAGCTCAAAAATCGATTAAGATTTAAAAAATTGAGTAACCTTGCTCTGATACCACTTGTTGACCCAGGTATGGCAACCTGGGGGGGGGTCAATTGGGTTTTTATTTATCAAAACGGATTTGTAATACTTTTCTTTGAAGATCAAAATTATATAACTTTTTCTTTGAGAATAAAGGTGAAGAAGATGAAAATAGAATGCAATCAAGAGAATAGCAATAAAGAACAATCACAAGTGCAAGTTAATGTAAAGAGGATAGGGATAGAGAGAGTGCAAACTCAATTTACGTGGTTCGATAAAACCTTGTCTACGTCCACGGGCTCCTAGCTCCACAAACTAGGCTTTCCACTAAGTTGTAGAAATCTTTACAACTTGCTTGATGAACAACCTCACCAAGACTTTTTCCTTCAACCCTTGATAACACCACACCAAGAGTTCTTCTTGATGAACAACCTCACCAAAGCAACTTCCTTCAACTCTTGATAACACCACACCAAGAGTTCTTCTTGATGAACAACCTCACCAAGGCAACTTCCTTCAACTCTTGATAACATCATGCCAAGAGTTCTTCTTGATGAACAAACTCACCAAGGAAAGAGTTCTCTCAAGGATAACTTTTATCCTTTACAAAAAGATCTCACTCTCACCACAATACAAGAACAAAGTAAATTTTTACAACAAAAGTACAACTCTCTTCAAAGAGTAGATAAAGAATATAAAAGCTCTATAGACTTGATATTTCTCTTTGTTTTTGCTTGATAGATACTTCTCTTCTTTTCCCTTTGTCTTACTAAATGCATGGGAGAAGGGCTCCTTTTATAAGCAAATGGGATGAACTTATTCAAGTGAAGACACCAACTCCAAATTTTATGCCCACCATAAAAACCAAAATCTTGTCTGCCATTTTTGTCAATGTTCTGTTTGCAATTTAAAAATCTACAAAACACAAAAGATCTGAAAAATTTAATAAGCTTTCCAACGCATTAAGAACCAAGTTATTTGGATATCTCTAGCTCAAGATATGGCTAAAAAACTATTCAGTTCTCATGTGACTTGATTTTTCTTCCATGTGTCAGTCCACCAACTTGCATGTGTATTATGTCGGCCTTCTGTTTGAAATTTGAATTTATTCAAAGAATATGAAATATGATCCATTAAATCATCTTTCCAATTCCATAAGAATCAAATCATTTGGATATCTCTAACTGAAGATATGGACAAAATATCATTCGGTACTCAAATGAGTTGATTTTTCTTCTCTGTGTCAGTCCACCGAATTACATGTCAATTATGTCGGCCTTCCGTTTGAAATTTGAATTTCTTCAAAACACATGAAATTTGTTTCATTAAGTCCTCTTTCCAGTGCCATAAGAATCAAGTCATTTTGATTTTTCTAGCTCAAGATATGTCCAAATGAGTATTCAGTGCTCATGTCAGCTACTTCCATTTGTCTTTCAATTAGCATGATGATTTGGACAACCTTACACTTGAAATTTGAATTTATTTAAAACATATGGAATGTTATAAATTGAGTAAGCTTTCCAAAGGATCAAGAATCACATTATTTGGACATTTGTAGAGAAATATATGATCAATTGATTGAACATTACTCATATGTCACATTCCTTGAATCAAACCTTGTTCTTAAACTTTGGTGCCTTTAACATGTAGTATTCTCCTTAGCTTCAACACTTCATTTTAATAAGCTTCTTCTTGATTTTACAATTATTTCAATTAATCAATATGTATTATTATCATCAAAATTATCATGTAGCCTTAGGGCTAACACAGCTATCTAACCATTGATTCACAGTTCAGAGATAGCCACCTGATTGTCTAACGATGTCGATGACTATTAGGACAAAATAAGCCTATCGATCCTCCTATTGTGCGACTCTTTAATTTCTCAAATGCGTATCAACAAACTATTTCAAACATGAACTCTCAAAATTTTGTAGTTTGATTTAGAATTGAATAAATAATGATGTAAACATAAATTTGAACAAATTTGAAATTTATCAAAATATGCATAGTACATGAAGCTAAAATAGAAGATTTCGCCAAATTTCTGAAAGTTATTTGCATTTTGATTGTATAACATAAGAGTTCATACATAGAAACAAAATGAATGAAAGAAAACATGAAAGAAGCAGGTTGTGATAGTTTTCACTCATTGCCATCATTGTCAACATCAAATGAGAAGGTAGCAACCTAAGCTTGAAGACACTTAACCTCTTGCTGTAGACAAGCAAACTCCTGACAACTTATCTAACCATGCAAAAGAATCATATAGTTAGAAAAACTATTAAGACAAAAATCATGCATGAAGTATAGAGGGGTACTTTACTTGATACTAATGTGATATATGTAAAACATACCCATAACAAGTGGCCTGTATATGAAAAGCTCGTTCCATGGAAGATCATGGCAGCTGCATCACATTGCATTTTTATTAGTGATAAAAAAATGATAGGAAACTTGGAAAGCATATGGTTAGAAGACTTACCAGACTAGTGTTCAATGGGACAAAGGGAACGTGTATGTTCAGATCTTTAATGATGACATGGCTACTGATCTATTTGTTATTATTTCATGTGCAAACGACATTACTGGTTTAAGCCTGGAGGTTACCAATCACATGACTGACTAGAATAGCTAGAGCATTTGGAGAAGTTGGAGGTGGATGGAGCTGTTGAACAGTAGTGGAAAAGGAAGTTGATGTACTAATACATATAAAGGAGGCTCTGGATCTCTCCACACGATGAGCTGAAGAACTACTAAGAGGATGAGGGATCTCATCAACAGATCAACTAGGCCTAGTGTGTAACAGAGTGGCTCAAACCTATTCGATATAAGAAGTCATCATCTATGGGAACTTGATCGTGTTCAAGTAAAACCCAATCGTGTAATCTGAAACATCTAGATCTATGGCCAAATCAGTCGAATCTATCATCAAAATATGGGCTTCTGTACCAATCCTACACACGATCACCCAAATGGTACATCATGTTGTTCATGTAAGGAAGGAGGATGAGATAGTAGTTGAATGGGGAAGCGATCCTCATAGCTGCGGACCAGTTCTCCTAGTGTTCCCACCACTCAGAGTGAATATGTGAAGAATAAAGAAGCATATTAAGATTGTGATGTAAATGAAAATACTGGCTATAGTGTCTTTTACCTTGTCCCAGGCCATGATATGGATGTAATTGTGAAAGAAGTCTAATTCATGAGACCTTTTGAGCTCCATACAATATGCAACCCACCTTCTTATCCATGGGAAGGAAGAATCCTTACAAGTAAGAAGTGGGAAAGGTCAAACACTCAACTCATATGCCAACATTTATCATGAATAGCACAGAATCAGAAATGGAGTTCATATAGACAAAACACAAAGGCGTAGAAAAGAAAGAAGTTATCTCGAAAAACGGAGCAAACCTAGTAATCCTAGCAATGCCTTCACAGGCTCGATCCAAACCAAAATATAATTTGCTCAGAGCAACACAACCCCGGTCGAAATCTCTCACTCAATCAAGATCCTGGAGGGTCAGAAGTAGAGTCAAGAAGGTGGTGTTTGATGCATTAGCAAAGAGCGTTGAATCGAGTAGGCACACAATGAAGTTGCATGCATACTGGTCCACTTCGACCCGAGTCAAGTTGGATCTTCGCTTCCAATATTCATATAGGGGAGCATATCAAATTGTAACATAATTTTTGACTTTTAGCTCACACCTAAAAAGCTGTTGGATCAAGTTTTGCTAATATCTTGAGTCTGCGATACAGGCATCAATAGGAATCATTTCACCGCCATATGAAAGGTTGATCAAAGCGACAATATCTAAGGGTGTGGTAGTCATTTCACCAATCGAAAGATAAAATGTGTGGGTCGTGTCCATCCACCTCTCACACAAGGCAGTTAATGCTCAACGATCATTATATTGAGGTTGTGTAGAAGACAAGTTATAAACTCATTGGAACCAGTAGCAGCGATCCTAATCCTAACAGCTTCATTCACTATTTCCAAAAAGCAACTATAGGCTCTAATAAATGACCCACACATCTTGTTCTCATGATAATCCTAAGGCTAGAAATCAAAGTCTCTACCTAAATACATGCCTACAAAATCCTAAGAAAATGGAAAAAAATGAAAAACAAAGAAAAATACATACGAAGTTGATTACGTTGGGAAACCATGTCATAGATAATAGGCACCTCCTAGTCCTTCGGAAGACTATTCAATGTTGATTTATAGATTGGATCACTCTCATTCAAGTCAAGATGGACTAAATGATCAACCATTAGAGAAAGGGAGTCAAGACAAAGATGTACGAGAAAACCAAAAGAAAATCAAATGAAAAACAGAGAATCTACATGCAAATGAAACGTTGAGAAGACGAAAGGGCTTTATGTAAGCCCCAGACCACCGAGTGGCAATCAAACCATCGATTGGTTATTAACTAACTATCAGACAACTATTAAACTATTTGATAGTCAGGCAATTGCTTGACAGTTGACTGGCTGCCCCTTGGATGAGGGGTAGAAGAGGATAAGAAGAGAAAGAAGAAAAGAAAGAAAGATAAAAGATTAAAAGGGGAAGAAAGAAAGAGAAAATGAAAGGAAAAGAAATGAAAAGAAAGAGAGAAGGAAGAGAAGAGAAAAATAGAAAAAAAAGAGAAAAGGAAGAAAGAAAAGAAGAAAAGAGAGAAGAAAGGAAAAGGAAAGCGGAAGAAAACTTTTACGTCAGCCTTAAAACTTTGATAAAATCTTTGAAGCATTTCGGTGGTTAGCACCTAGCCATGACAACAGTTTAGCAACTCATAAAGAAAGGATAGCATCAATTGGATGAAATCCTAAAACGGTCCACACG
The DNA here is from genome assembly GCA_013180625.2 of Boswellia sacra. Lineage (NCBI taxonomy): Eukaryota > Viridiplantae > Streptophyta > Magnoliopsida > Sapindales > Burseraceae > Boswellia > Boswellia sacra. The sequence continues at coordinate 3,572 of SNVD02010740.1, read as the reverse complement.
AGTAAAGAATTCCCCGAGAGAATAGAAAGTAGAGTTGTTGAAAACATACTATGTGAGGTAAAAATTCAAATTAATTCGAAATCATTAAGAGGTTTAATATTTTGCAGAAGCTTACAAGCACAATGGAGAAATCACCAATGAATAAGAGAATCAACAACACTTTCCCCAATGGATTAGAAGGAATTAAGAATAGAAGCAAGCATACTTGGACATGAAACCCGTTGAATACAAAATCTGGAGTAGATTAAAGTAGGTTGAAGAATACTTAGAAGACGGGCATGAAACCCAACGAATGCAAATTTTGAAGAAATCATAGAAAGTACAAAGGGTAGTTATTAGCCAAAGGCATGAAGAATGTGAAGGTCTAAAGACCACGAGGCAGTACATGGAGAATGTTTTCCTAGTGGGCATGCATTAGAAGAAAACACTAAGAAATAGGTATACTTAACAGTGTTCTAAGCCCTTAGAATAGGCACAAGCCCTAAGAAGAGGCGCACTAAAGAGTGTTAAAAATCCTAATAAGTGAACTTAAAAGTGTTTTAATCTCATAGAAGAGGCACAAGCTCTAAGAATAGGCGCACTAAAGAGTGTTTAAAATGTTAAAAAGTGGGTGCATTGAAGAGTATTAGAAACCCTAAGAAGTAGGTGTACTCAAGAGTGCTAGAAACCCTAAGAAGTAGGTGCACTGAGGAGTGTTTTATCATAGCATCATCAATATGCTTTCTAGCCCTTGAGATGGCACATCTGCCCTTAGATTGGCACATTAGCCCTTGAATGGACACATCCACCCTTAGATGGACAAAATAGCCATTAGATAAGCACATTAGCACTTGAATAAGCACATCTACTCTCAGAATGGACACCTTATTACTTGAATGGGTGCACTTTATTGTAGGAGAAGAAGAGGAGATGGAAATGGTGTGAGATTGATGGAATAAAGATGAAGATGTCAAGACAAAAAAAAATGGAAGGATGAAGCGAAAGTATTTTGTCGATCTTTGTGTCTCAAAAACCTCTCCAAAGTGGGGAATAAGCTATAGACGCTTAAATTTTGAGCCTCAATGACGAAAATAAAGTTATGCCAAGCAAGAGAAAAAAATTGATCGAAATGCCCTTTATACTAACTAAGAAAAAATGACTAAATGCATGAATATACTTATAGAGGATCAATAGATATTGAATAGGCTCGCATATGGTGGTAAAAAATACATCATCTATTGAGTTTCAAATTGACCATTTGTACTTGATATTTGAATTCATGGATGTATGTAATATTTTTATAATTTATTATTGAAAAGCAAAGCGATCTAATCCTCTTCCCCTTCCCCCATGTTTGACAAAAATGTAACTCTACTCTCCTCCCTCTTTTTGTGGATGATTATATAATTTTTTTTTTTTGAAGAATCACCTCACATTTAAAGAAGATAAAAAGGGAATGTATACATAAAATCAACTACTTAAATGGACCAAATAACAAAATTAGTTATTCCTATTTGGTATTCCCTAGTGGAGTCCGGATCTTGATCCCGACAGATCGAATGACTCGTACCTAACTTCTCGATCCCATCTTTGAAGGGATGACTGTAGCTTAGTTCCTAAAACAAGGGATTGGATTGCCCCCATTCATTCCCAATTGAATAATTGGTTGGCGACTCCATTTCTTCAAACATGCCAATGGCTCGTTTGTGTTCTCTTGAGTCTCGAAAGAGACTTTGATACAGTGTTGTGACCGAAAAAACTCTTCTGGGATGAAAATACTGTTCACAAACAAGCTTACGAGTACATGATTAGAAACATAATAGGAGAATTTATATTTGCTTTGATATATGATAGGAAATAGCATAAAATGTGTAAATTATCTTAATCACCACTATAAGAAAAATGCTCATATTTGACGATCAAAGGATGCCAAAATTTATATATTTGGCGGTCAACAAAGTTACACCAATGACACTGCCAAATGTAATCAATTTGGCGGTCAGTCAAAACGCCAAATATGATCGCAACCATACTTCTCACATAAAAGAGCCAAGTATGGTCATGCACAATTTGGTGGGAACTCGACCATATTCGTTACTTTTTTAGTCAAATTTGGATGCTTATAACGGTAACTTTTTTGAATTTGTCACTTATTTGGCACTTCAAGCCCAATATTTATGCCTTTGTACAAGTAATTTCTTTGAATTTTTTACTTATTTGGCACTCTTTGCCCGATAAATATGCGTACATATTTTTAAGTTGCCATATTTGACTTTTTATGGTCGCCTAATATTGTGAACAATTTGGCAGGAAACCAACCATGTTAATCACTTTTCTAGCCAAATTTGGATGCATGCAACGATAACTTTTTTGAATTTGTTACTTATTTGGCACTTTAGGTTCGATAAATATGGCTTTGTACTGGTATTTTTTTTGAATTGTTTACTTATTTGGCACTCTTTGTCCGATAAATATAGCTATGTATTTTTAATTTGAACATATTTTGCCTTTTTCGACTGCCTAATATTGTAGAAATGGATAAAAAAATATATAATACTTGGCTTATAGATATCCGCCAAGTATTATATATATATTTATATATATATATGTTCTATATATTTGTAAAAACAAGTATGTCAAAATTTTTAAAGAACACAATTCATTGAAATTCAACTCTCAAAACATATTAATCAATAAACAAATTAACCGAGCAGGAACACATATACCTACAAAATCAATTACTCCTACAACAGATCAGCAACACTTGAGCAACATCACTACTTACTTCATCATGTAATCCATGCCTTTATCCATTTGCAAAATCAAATGATGCTTTCAAATCAAAACATTCAAATTAAGCACCACGTGCACATGAACTAAAACATTCAAAGCACTTCACCAGCAACTAAGTCATTATATAAAACAACTAAAACAGCAAATCATCAATAATAGCTTCATCTCCACTTGAATCAAACTAAGTCATTATATAAAGTCACGAAAACAACACATCAGCAACACATATATATCAACTAAACAAATTAACACTTCACCACCACTATACTATTTTCAATCAGGTTAAGAAATTCATCAACACTAGCCTCAAAGCAACTAGTTTGCTCATACAAAGGAATGATATATAGCAACTAAAACAATATACAATTGCAACACATATATATCAAGTAAAGAAATTAACACTTTACTAGCATCATACAGTCTTCAATTAGATTTAGAAATAATATATACCATCTATGAACACAGTTGTCAACCATAGCATCCAACCAATTAAATGGAAATTTATTTAATGTAAAGCAAAGACATATACCTGGAACTAGCAACTAAACTAGCTGTAACTCCTTTAAGTGAATCAACTACTAGTTATAAATCATGATCTTTTCAATTGCTCATTCAAATATGCCTGCTTTCAAAGCATAGAAAAACATAGTGAATTAACAAGAACTTTGAAACACAAAATGAATGATCAAACAAATCTGTTAGTAATAAACCATGCTTAGTAAAAAGCCATATTCAACTTTACTAACATATATGTAAGCAGAGTATTCCAAAAATCTTTACATAAGAGTTTCTAGATTTGT
>SNVD02010738.1:0-48525 GCA_013180625.2 Boswellia sacra | reverse complement strand
GAACCAATCACTTTAAAGTTAAATTTTACATCTTTGTTATATTTTTAATATTTTTGTTTTACAAACCTATTTTGTCGAAAGCCTCCTTGTGGATACGACACCTCAACTTATACTACAATAACCGCGGTATATTTTGGGCGTAATCAAAATTTGGCGCCGTTGCCGGGGAGGTAAAATAGACGAAAGACGGTTTGTATTTTTCATTTCTTTTTTTTTTTTCTTCTTTGGCCTAACTTGGCCTAATTTGCCTAATTTACCTAACTTTGACTAATTTCCTAACTATACCTAACCTTATTTCTTTTACTTGTTAAAGGTTGGCTTTGCCACCTTATTTATTTTATTTTACTTGTTAAAGGACGGCTCTGCTGCCTTATTTTTTTTACTTGTTTATTTTATTTTACTTGTTAAAGGACGACTCTGCTACCTTATTTTATTTTACTTGCGCATTTTATTTTTCTTGTTAAAGGACGGCTTTGCTGCCTTATTTTATTTTTCTTGTTAAAGGACGGCTCTGCTGCCTTATTTTTTTTATACTTGTTAAAGGTTGGCTTTGCCACCTTGTTTATTTTATTTTCTTTATTCTATTTATACTTGTCAAAGGTTGGCTTTGCCACCTTGTTTATTTTATTTTATATTCTGCATATACTTGTCAAAGGTTGGCTTTGCCACCTTGTTTGTTTTATTTTCTTTTTTTTCTATATATACTTGTCAAAGGTCGGCTTTGCCGCCTTGTTTCTTTTAATTTTTCTTTTTCTCTTATTCTCTCTAATTTTTTTTTCTTATTGCTTTTTGATCTTATTTGAGAACTTTCTTGTGTGTAAAAAAAAAAAAAAGAGAGAAAAATAAATTGTGAGGATGTATGAAGCAATCTAGAGACAAACGAGGGAGATTTATGAAAAAATCAGAATTAGAACCACAACAAGATTTTGCAACCGAAGATAATCCAAATCTTAGTTCATCTTCATCTTCTAATTCTGATACAATGAGTCAACATGAGGATAGCCCTGTTAAAACTCTAAAAGATTACTTACATCCTACCCGCACAACCACACCATCATGTATCATATTTCCACCCAACATACCAAAACTGGACTTCCACCCTGGGATGATACACCTTTTACCAACTTTTCATGGTTTAGATAGTGAAAACCCTTATGTCCATGTAAGGGAATTTGAAGAAGTAGTAAGCACCTTTCATAGTCATGCCAATGCCATAGATTCTGTCAGGTTAAAATTTTTCCCTTTCTCCCTAAAAGACAAAGCAAAGAGTTGGCTATACTCTTTGAGGCCGAGATCCATAGGAACTTGGGCAGAAATGACCCAAGTATTTTTCAATAAATATTTTCCACAACATAAGACTAACGACCTAAAAAGACAAATTTCCTCTTTCTCCCAAAAAGATAGTGAAACCTTGTACCAAACTTGGGAGAGATTCAAAGAGTTGTTGAACATGTGTCCTTATCATGGGTATGAAAATTGGCGCTTGGTTAGTTACTTCTATGAGGGACTCACAATTAGGGAGCGCCAATTTGTTGAAATGATGTGTAATGGGGAGTTCCTTCAAAAAGACCCTGAGGAAGCCATAGAATTCCTCAAAGACTTAGCTGAAAAAGCCCACATATGGACTGGACCTAGTGCTACAGATAGCACAAATAGGTCACGACCTAGTGGAATTTACCATCTTAGGGAAGAAGACAAACTTAAAGCCCAATTAGAAGTCTTAACTAGGGAATTGGAAGTCTTGAAAACCAAAGATAGGAAGGTCACCCACATGGTTGCTAAGGTTGAATCACAAGATACATGTTTTGTTTGTGGAGAGTTGGAACACTTAGCTCAGGATTGCCCAACTTACAGTGAGATTAGAGGAGTGTACGAGGAACAATGTAACACCTTAGGGATGTACAAAAAGCCTTATTCACCCTATTCTGAAAACTATAATCCAGGTTGGAGAAACCACCCAAACTTTAGTTGGAAATCGAACCCCCAAAACAACAACCAATGGAAGCAGGAACAACAACCATCCAAGTCTTATCAAGCACCTCAATACAATGCACCACAAGTTAGGAATTCCTTACAAGACACCTTACAAGCATTTATGGAGGCCCAAAATAAGACTAACCAAAAATTTGAAACAGTTTTTACACAAGTAGTGGAAGAGAATAAGGAGATCAAAAGTCAAATCACTAAGCTAACTAGCGCTTTGACCATACAAGAGCGAGGTAAGTTTCCATCTCAAACTCAGTCTAATCCAAAAGGGCAACACATGGCACAAGCCTCTACTTCTGACACACAAAATCTCAAAGAGGTAAATGCCATCACTACTCGAAGTGGTAAGATCTTAAATGAGCCTACATTGCCATTCAACACTACCATGGAAAACAAAGATGTTCTCCCACAAAAGGAGGACATTTTTGAGAAAGAACTTGAAAAGGAATTTTCGATTCCAGTGCCTTTTCCCCAAGCTCTCAGATCTAATGGGAAAAACTCGAAAGTTCAAGGTGAGATTCTAGAACACTTAAAACAAGTTAAGATTAATCTTTCCTTGTTGCATGTAATCAAACAGGTTCCGGCTTACGCCAAAGTTATCAAGGATCTATGCACCATCAAAAGAAAGCACCATGTCAAGAAGACTGCATTCTTGACGAAACAGGTAAGTGCAGTCATTGAACAGAAAACCCCACCCAAGTACAAAGATCTAGGGTGTCCTACAATTTCCTGCCAGATTGGGACACATGAAATCAGTCAAGCATTGTTAGACTTGGGAGCAAGTGTCAATCTCATGCCTATTCGGTTTACTTACAATTAGGACTTGGAGAGATCAAACCTACATCCATAGTTCTACAATTGGCCGACCGATCAGTCAAGAAACCACGGGGAATAGTGAAAGATGTTTTATTACAAATTGATAAATTTTATTACCCTGTTGATTTTCTTGTTTTGGATACTCAGTCTGTGGTTAATATGGAGTCCAAAATTCCTCTTATTTGAGGGAGACCTTTTCTTGCCACTGCTAATGCTTTTATTAATTGTAGGAACGGTCTCATGAAATTATCATTTGGTAATATGACTCTTGAGGTGAATATTTTCCATATTGGAAAGCAACCACGAGAGGAGGACGATTGCTACCATTCATATATGATAGACATACTTATCTCAGAGGAGGCTTATAGAAAACAGGATTTTGACTCTTTAGACTACCTTCTTGATTCTGAATTTGAAGATTTATTTTATCCTGATGATACGACTAATGTGTTTGGTGTTTTTGACTCACAGGATAAAAGGACTCGATTTTGGCAACCACGCTTTGAAGAATTGCCTCGTGGAAGAGAGAAGCCAAAACCCTCAAACTTAGAGGCTCCAAAAGTTGAACTTTCTCCATTGCCCAAAGGTTTGAAGCACGTTTTCTTGGGAGCAGGTGATACCTTTCCTGTTATTATTTCTTCAGAACTTAGTGTTGAACAATATGAAAAATTGATAAACTTGTTAAAAGAACATAAGTCTGCACTAGGATGGACTATAGCTGATATTAAAGGTATTTCTCCATTAATATGCTCCCATAGAATCCATCTAGAGGAAGGTACCCAACCTCGTAGAGACCCCCAAAGAAGACTTAATCCAACAATGAAAGAAGTGGCAAAGAAAGAAGTCGTAAAACTATTAGATGCAGGTATAATCTATCCAATATCTGATAGTCAATGGGTAAGTCCAACACAGGTAGTGCCTAAGAAATCTGGAGTAACTGTGGTTCAAAATGATAAAGGAGTGTCTGTTCCAACTAAAGTAGTAACCGGATGGCGGATGTGCATTGATTATAGGAAATTAAACACAGTCACCCGAAAAGACTACTTTCCATTACCTTTTATTGACCAAATTTTGGAACGTGTAGCTGGTCATCCCTTTTATTGCTTTCTCAATGGGTACTCAGGATATTACCAGATAGAGATAGCTCTAGAGGATCAGGATAAGACTACCTTCACATGCCCTTTTGGTACTTATGCTTTTCGTAGGATGCCATTTGGATTATGTAATGCACCAGCTACTTTTCAACGTTGCAGTATTTTCTCAGACATGGTTGAAAAATGCATGGAGGTTTTTATGGATGATTTGACTGTTTTTAGTAACTTTTTTGATTCATGTCTACTTAACTTAAAATCTGTTTTGAGTAGGTGTGAAGAAAAAGGACTTGTGCTTAATTGGAAAAAATGTCATTTCATGGTGTCTTCTAGGATTGTTTTGGGACACATTATTTCAGAAAGAGGAATGGAGGTTGACAAGGCTAAGATCGAGTTGATCTCTAAATTACCTACACCTAAAACGATAAAAGATGTCTGATCTTTTCTAGGGCATGCTGGTTTTTATAGGAGGTTTATACAAAATTTTTCTTCTATATCTAGACCATTGTGTAACCTCTTATTGAAAGATGCTGAATTTGTGTGGACTCAAGCTTGTGAGGACGCATTTCATACATTAATTGCCAAACTCACCACTGCCCCTATTATGCAGTCACCTGATTGGAGCCTTCCATTTGAGATTATGTGTGATGCTAGTAACTATGCTGTAGGAGCAGTCCTTGGTCAAAGAAGGGAGGGCAAACCCTTTGTTGTTTACTATGCTAGTAGAACCTTAAATGATGCTCAAATGAATTATTTTACTACTGAAAAGGAACTATTAGCTGTTGTTTTTGCCTTGGATAAATTTCGTTCTTATTTAATTGGTTCACCTATTACTGTGTTTACTGACCATGCAGCTCTGAAGTACCTTTTTTCTAAAAAGGATGCTAAGGCCCGTCGAATTAGATGGATTCTTCTTTTGCAGGAATTTGATCTAACCATTAAGGACAAGAAGGGCGTCGAAAATGTTGTAGCAGATCATTTGTCTCGTCTTGAGTTCCATGATTCCACTAATGTCCAACCCATTCAAGATGATTTCCCTGATGAACATCTTTTCACTGTAAGCCAGGTACCTTGGTATGCACATATTGCAAATTACTTGGTTTGTGGAGAAGTTCCATCTAACTGGAGTGTACAAGATAAGCGTAAGTTCTTGGTTGAGGTACGTAATTTTTATTGGGATGATCCTTATCTTTTCAAATATTGCGCTGATCAAATTATGCGGCGTTGCATTCCTGACAATGAAATTGCTAGCGTCTTAAACTTTTGTCATAGTGCTGCTTGTGGTGGTCATTTCTCAATTAAAAAGACTTCCGCAAAAGTTTTACAATGTGGACTCTATTGGCCTACTTTGTTCAAAGATACTAACAATTTTTGTCGTTCGTGTGAAAAATGTCAAAAGTTGGGTGCTCTATCTCGCCATCATATGATGCCTCTTAGCCCTATTCTTGTTATTGAGATATTTGACTGTTGGGGTATTGACTTTATGGGACCTTTTCCAGCATCTTTTGGTTATCTTTATATTCTTCTAGCTGTTGATTATGTGTCCAAATGGGTGGAGGCTGTGGCTTGTCGTACTAATGATAACACAACAGTGGTAAAGTTCCTAAAAGAAAATGTGTTGTCTAGGTATGGTACGCCACGTGTCATCATCAGTGACCAAGGGACACATTTCTGTAATCGTTCTTTTGAAGCTTTGATGCGTAGGTATGGTATTCTTCATAAGATTTCCACCGCATACCATCCACAGACAAATGGGCAAGCTGAACTCGCAAATAGGGAGGTCAAGCATATTCTAGAAAAGACTGTTAACCCGAATCGCAAAGATTGGTCTTTACACCTTTCTGATGCATTATGGGCTTACCGCACTGCTTACAAAACTATCCTAGGAATGTCTCCATATCGCCTTGTCTATGGGAAAGCTTGTCATTTACCTGTTGAGTTAGAACATAAAGCTTATTGGGCTGTTAAAGCCCTTAACTTTGATTTGAGTGTTGCAGGTCTTCAAAGAAAGTTACAATTATCAGAAATAGAAGAATTGTAGAATGATGCCTATGACAACTCCAAGATCTACAAGGCTAAGATGAAAGCGGCTCATGACAAACAAATCTTGAGGAAAAACTTTGAGCTAAATCAACGGGTTTATCTTTATGATTCTCGATTGCATTTACACCCTGGAAAGTTGAGATCTCGATGGACTGGGCCATTTGTCGTAAAGCACGTTTTTTCCAATAGAGCGGTGGAGATTGAGGACCCCACCGATGGGCAAATTTTCAAAGTTAATGGGCAACGATTAAAAAATTATGTGGAAAGGGAAAGCCAAATTATGTGTCTCGAGGAGATCTCTCTTGTGCCTCTTGTCTATTGTAATTAATCAGGTTCTATCTGTCTGATCTGTCTGTACCATATTTTGACTTTGTTTTTGCTTTTATTATTTGGTTGTCTTTGCTTTTATTATCTGTCTGTACCATATCTTGACTTCTGTACCATATCTTGACTTTATTTTTGCTTTCATTAACTCGTTGTCTTGGTTTTATTATATGTTTGTCCTATAATTTTTTTTATTTTCTTTTGCGTGTTTTTATTCATTTCCTGGTTAAGTGGCGGATACGGTACTCCGTGATTATTTAAGTCGGTTTTCCAGTTCCCTAAAAACTGTAACCCAAACAAAAATCGTGCATTCTTTTACCTTTCAAAATGGATACGATTCTTTCAAACCTTCGTAGACATTTTCCTTTTCTTCCTCCAAATGCATTACTCAAAATTTACAAAGCACGGTTTGAGAGGCTAAAATTATTGATGCTTATGGGTTTACCTATTGATGTACGATGGTTAATTGAAGCCAAAGTCCGATTATCTGGTGAATGTTCAAAAACTCTTGTTTCTTTTATGCCTGGTTTGGGTAAAAGCTCTTATTCAAAAAAAAACGAAGAGCAAATAAATTACAAGTTTGTCACAAATGTGCACGATGGACCTGTAACAAGCGATGTCGCTCTTTAGGATATGTGTCTGTAAATCGAGAAGATAAGATTCAGTTCATTAAGGATGGACTGAGTAAAGAGTCTCTAGATAATGTCTTGTTGACTCTTGAGACGCATTCTTGTGGACTTGTGCATCAAGAGATTTTAAGATTATGGACACAATTTCGAGAAGAGCGAGAACGCTATAGTCTCGGGAATCTGACTCAAAACGACCCTGTTTGCCAATTTATAAGAAAATTGGATGGGAAGCACATCCCCAACTCATAGAAGGTGTTTAAGCCGTTACTGGACGTAAAACCAGAGGAAGATGTGAGCCACAATCACAACTACCTATACATATGCATGCTTGCCGTTATTTTTGAATGCCTACTTTTATTTTATTTTATTTATTTTTATCTTTCACGTTTTTCAAATAAACAGTTGAGCTACCTATATAGATGTCATTATTGTAATACCTTTTTGGATTCTATAAATACATCTCATGTTCTTCATTTGTATATACTTAGTGAGTTGTATCAAAATGGAGGGAACCTCAGCTCGTCGATTCAAAAATATTTGTGTATTTTATGGATCTCAGCCTGGTAAGAATATAGCTTTTATGGAAGCAGCTCATAATCTTGGTAAGGTTTTAGCTGAGAGAAAACTTCATTTAGTTTATGGGGGAGGTAATCGTGGGTTAATGGGGTGTGTGTCAACAACTGCATACTCAAGAGGAAGTCAAGTTTTAGGCATTATCCCTAAACCTTTAGTTAACATCACTGGAAAAACAGTTGGAGATGAATTACAGGTATCATCCATGCATGAACGCATAGCTCGTATGATTGTAAATGCAGATGCCTTTATTGCTTTACCAAGAGGTTTTGGAACAATGGAAGAAATCTTTCAAGTTGTCTCTTGGGCCCAACTCAATATCCCCCAGAAACCCATAGGTTTGTTGAATGTCAATAATTTCTTTGATTGTTTATTGTGTTTTGTTAATCAAGCTGTGGAGCAGAGATTTATCTCACAATCAGCACAACGGATCCTTGTTTCTGCCTCAACTGCCGAGGAACTAATTGATAAATTGCAAGCTTTTGTTTCTGAACTTGACCCTGAAGTATCTCAAATTGAATGGTTTGTGGGAATGAGCAATAAGAGCAAATTGGATCTGTCACTTCGTTTGTAACTTTTCTTACTCCTGGCTTTGTTCACAACATTTTTCTTTTGATTTAGTGTCTTTCAGGTTTGTTTGTTTCTCTTGAATAAATGAAGCTTCAGGTGATGTCTCCTATACTTTCTCTTTCTATATTTCAACATTGAGGACAATGTTTCGATCTTGTTGGGGGTAGATAGTAGACATATGTCATATTTTGCATTGTATTATAAAAAAAAAAAAATCTATTGGTCTAAGAATGGCGGAGTAAAGAGTTCATTATCTCTTGAGACGCATTCTGGATCTATTAGATCAAGAATAGCAGAGTAAGGAGGATAGTTTTGACCTTTTGATAACGCATTCTAACTAGTTGATTTGTTTTTATTTTTAAGTTGTATTTCTTGCACAGCTATTTATTGCATGTGTTCTCGGTAATTCTTGTGTAAATGAGTTTGTTTTTCTATCTAGGTATGATTTCAAAATTGTTGATTTGAGTCATCTTTTCTATTTAGGTTAACAAAGACTGATTTCTGAAATTATTTTGAGTACAATGATAAGCCTTGTGGTAAGATGGATGATTCAACGTATATAGCCAAGAGAATTCCCATGTTTAAGTTTACATTTTTTTAATCTCACATATCTTTTGTGAATGAGTGGAGAGGTTGAGAAAACAGCTTATAAACTTTTATTGATCCTTTGAATTGATTAATCTTTGTTTAGAGTGTCATTTCTCAGATTGAGGGATTATTTGATTGTTCAGCTAAAGGACGATTCAAAATGAAATTTCAATTCTTGTAAAAAATAAAAAAAGAACAAAAGAAAAAAAACAAAGAAAAAAAAAGTTAAAAAAAAGTAAGTTCGATTCAATAATGTCTCATTCAAGTTTAGAAGACATTAAAAAAAAAAAAAGAGAAGTCAGTTCAATTCAATAATGTCTTCATTCAAGCTTAGAAGACATAAGTTTTATGAAGCAGTCTTGCTCATCAAGCTCTATTTATTTTTGTTCATTTAAGATGAATGAAGTCCTAAAGCTGGTATGTTGTAAGAATGGTATTCTAAACAGTTGATTTTCCTATCTTTGGATCAATGTTAGTTTGTCTGTCTGTCCTTAAATGTGACCTTTTCTTGAGTGCTTATCTGTTTTCCAACTCCATGAGAAAGATCTTAGCCTTTTTAAACAGTTATTTACCCGTGAGGATATGGAGTTGAGGCTTTTACATGGAGTAATTTTCAAGGCTACATGTGTTGTGGTTCGTGGTAAGAAGGTTTTGGCTTGATTCACATGTACTCAGTTTTGGAAGTTATGATTGAAATAACCTTTATAGCAATCGTGATCTTGAATTGACATTTTGTTTGAAATGCTGAAGTAGTTCTTCATATTTCATTGACGCTTGAATTGCTAGGGACCAGCAATAAGCTGGCAGGAGATTGTGATAAACGCATGAAAGTGCACTGTTAAGCATAAATAATTAATGTTAATTGGTCAATATTATAAAACTTTTATGATATTTTAGCATAATTATTTTGCTTATGCCTTTTTTATATTTGTTTCATTTCTTTTGCATTTTCTTTAGTCTTTATCTTGAAATAAAGTGTTGTCCCTAAATTGTGACTAATGGAAATCATTTTGCAGGATTATAAAATGGACATAACTCTCAATCTATGGATCAAAATGAAGAGATTCTTAAACCTGGAGCAACATGACTCAATCTTACACAAAGTTGAAGAACAATCAAAAGCCCAAATCCAACATTTGATGGGCCGAAATTGAGACACAAGAAAACCAAATTGTAGTTGTTGCTCAGCCCAACCCATGTCTGGTATTTGGGCCATATCTCAGCCAATACTTGTCCAAATTGCTTGAATCCAGTGGCCATGGAAAGCTAAGACATAATGCTACAACTTTCATGTTTACCAGAAAGCCCAATTCGATCAGTTTGGTGGTCAAAAATCTGCTACAAGTTGGTGGAATGTTTGGTGGCCGAAAATGTGGAAGGTTTGGTGGAAAGTTGACCAATGTTGGGTATTTGGACCATATCTCAGAGAATACTTGTCCAAATTGCATGAATCCAGTGGCTGTGGAAAGCCGAGACAAAATGCTACAACTTTCATGTTTACCACAAAGCTCAATTCAATCAATTTGAAAGTCAAAAACGTGCTGCAATTTGATAAAAAGTTTGGTAGACGAAAATGTGGAAGAATTGGTAGAAAGTTTGGTATAATAGTTCCATTTCATCACCTATATAAGGACAACTTGAGGAGTTGAATGGAGGAGGCTGAGAATTTCATTATATCATTGTGTATTACAATTCTCTCTTGTATTTCTCTTTACAAATGATGGGAATGAATTGTAAGTTAGGCTAGAACTCTTGGTAAGGCTAGAGATGAAATTATATGTGTAGTTTGTCTACTTCTCCACTTTGATTCTTCCTCAAGGGCTATAAAGTATGTATGTTTGTTATGTTTTAAACTCTTTCTCATCTTGTGATTTCTTTTTAAATCCAGAAATTATACTTCTCAATTTCATATAAATTCAGTCATGCTTTCTTTATGTGATTCGTGTTGAATTATAATTGTTACTGGTAGTTTCGTTTTATGAGTTAATCTTTTACTGCAATATTGTCATGTGATATATTGTCGCTCTTGGATAACTTGTAAGGATGAATGTTGTTGATAAATATTACTTGTAAAGAGTTTATGCATATCAAATACATGTGTTTATTAATTGTGCTATACTATACATATTTTCCGATTGATTGTTTGGGATGTGAAACTTTCAATTGAGTTATAATTGTTGAATCAAAGTGGGGATTAGATTTACAAAACATATAAATGATTCTCGATGCCTTACCTCTTAATTACGATCGATTGTTTTCAATTATTAAATATTGTAATATCTTTAGAACCAATCACTTTAAAGTTAAATTTTACATCTTTGTTATCTTTTTAATACTTTTGTTTTACCAACCTATTTTGTCGAAAGCCTCCTTGTGGATACGACACCTCAACTTATACTACAATAACCGCGGTATATTTTGGGCGTAATCAGGTCAAAAGTATGTTTACAAAATTATGCCTTCACCATTCCTGATGGGGGCCAAGTCAAATGAGAAAAAAGCCGGTGTGGTGTAATAATGACCCTTCACCAACTTCGGAAAACGATGTGCCTAAAATGACTTTCCCCATTCAAACATAGACGTTAATTATATGTTAGATGTTACAGCTATATTTTTTAATCAATTTTTGATAAAATAGTAATTTATAAATTATTTAATGTTGCTTCGACTTAGTTATTTAAAATTAGTTAAATATCTTTTTTTTCTCTTCTTTTTAAGGCTAATGCGATTTTAAATTTACTATTCTTCTTTGATTTGATTATTATTATCTTATACAAGGTTGTGACGCTTGTAGAAATTGAGAAAATACCAATCGGCAATTCCGTAATATATGCGTATTTTGTAGATCTCAATTCAGTAAAGATAGAGAGTTTACAATAGCAGCTCTTGATCTTGGCAGAGTATTAGCTAAGAGGCATATTCATTTGGTTTATGGAGGGGTAGCCGTGAGTTAATGGGGTGTGTGTCAACAACTGCAACATTGAATTTGCGGAAGGCAATAAGAGGCGCAAATTAAATTTGACACTTCGCCTGTAATCTCAATCTTTTGGTTTATGATATTTTGTTAATGGTTAAATGCTATAGTTTATAGTATTTTGTTGTCATGTTGAGCTGAATTGAGATGATATTCTTATGTGTATTTGATATTAAACCGAGATATTTATTAGATGACATAACATATTTCAAAAGTTTTGTTCTTTGCTTATGAAATATTTGCAATTGATTGAGGATGAGTAGTGGACTAAACTTAATCATTGAACAGCTAGAGTGTGTTATTAATATTTGAATTAAATGAGTGGCATTTACGTATAACTATATTTTGAAAAAAAAAGACCACACATTGTTTACAGCGTTTTATAAATGTTGTCAATATCCCATTACAATGTTTTTAACAGGCTGTAAAAAGTACTCTATAAGGATTAATAAACGCTGTGAAAAATATAAGCAATTTCTCCAGCAAACATGCACAGCGTCCTTAAAGAGCTGTTAAGAGATTTTTACAGCGTTCATTAAATGTTGTAATAGGATTTTTACAGCGTTTAATAAATGCTGTATTGTGCACAGTTACAACGTTTTTATATAGCAGTTCTAAAATGTTGTAATTGATTGCAGAGCTTTTACAGCTCCGTCGATAACAACACGTGGCAAAACGCTATGATAAATATTTTACAGCGTTTTCAGAATGTTGTGAAATGTCCAATTTCTACTAGTGAAACAAGTCAGAACACGTTGTGAGATTCAAGGTTTAACACCAAACAGCGATCACCAAGCAGCCATAGGTGAGGGGCGAGTGAACGAGGGGCAGTACCCAAGCAACCATGGGCTAGCTCACGAAGGGCAAGCATGCGAATGCCGAGCTCGTGAGGGGCGAGCTGCATGCGAAGGTCGAGCTCACGATGGGAGAGCTGCATGCATGCGAAGGGGGAGCCATTTACGCGAGAAATTTCATTCTCTTCTTTGTCATTTGTAGTTGAGGGGCCTTTCTGCAAGTTTTAAAAACTTCATTTTTAGTTGAGGGGTCTTTCTGAAAGTTTTGAAAACTTCATTTTTAGTTGCAGGAGTCTTTCCGTAAGTTTTGAAAATTATGAACAAGGGTCATTCGGCAAGATTCGAAAACTATGAACAGGGGTCTTTCTTTAAGTTTTGAAAACTATGAACAGGGGTCATTCCGTAAGATTCGAAAACTATGAACAGGGATCATTTTGTAACTTTCGAAAACTATGAACAGGGGTCATTCTGCAAGTGTCGAAAACTATGAATAGGGTTCATTCTGTAAAATCCTAAAACTTGCACATCTCCCCTAAAATTTTCGAACTTGTTGACCTTTTTTTTCCCTTTTTTCTATTTTTTAAGGACCAACTATATATTTTTGATCAAGGACTAACTTGGTATTTTTCAACGGCGAAAATTATTTTTCAAGGGCTATTTTAAAAAGTTTTCAATGTAGTCCCTTGGCATTTCTTTTCGCTCATCTCTTCCCTTTCTTAGTAGACTTAGTTTGATGACTAACGACTCCTCTTTAACTGTGCAGATGGCTAGAATTAAAACTGTGACAGTGCTATGAGGGGAACCAAGTCATCAAACCCAGTCGACAAGGAACAAGGATCCTGCGACTAACCGTAGAGAGGTTAATGAGTTTTATCAAAACTTTTTTGGTCAAGATCGTGAGCTAGGGGCATAATTTTGTTAATCACAATATGGTAGATGCTGAGAGGGAGAGCGACTGGTTGTCCTTTGCTACCTCAAATAGTGATCCTGAAGTTGAACAGTGGTGGGAGGCTGACCATATTGATAATCAACTACAAGGTGACCGATTAAAAATATATAGAGCCCATTTTCTTATCCCGGATTCAGTCACCCTATTTCTTCCAAGGAAAGGTGATCGATGGAGGAAGCCACCACGAGGTGTCATTGGATTAAGCTTGGAATTCCTAAGAAATGGTCTTCAGGTGCCTTTTGATAATTATGTTCGACGGATGCTCGATGCTATGGGCATTGCCCCTACCCAATTATCAGCCAACAGGTGGAGACTTCTGATAGCATTTCAAAGTTTGTTCAGAAACGCAGGTCTGGGTGATCCTACCACCAACCATGTTAAGTATATTCTTGCCATTCATCCACCAAATGGAGAGAAGACAGGTTATTATTACATATCGCAACGAGGGAAGATGGATGACCCTAACCGCCTTTTTGGCATTCCCTCACATATGAAAGAATGGAAATCTAAACAATTTTGGTGTGGTGGCGGTTGGAAGTACCAAGAGGGTGCCCGTCCAAAGGGTGAGAAGTTGAGGATTAGGAGGCGTTTTGGTTTTTGTGGTAACCTATTATAATGATACCATCTCTACTTTCATTATAAAAATTCTGATCAACTGACTCTTTTTTTTCAGCTCCTTGGACCAAACGCCTGATTTTATCTCAAAAAGAAAGAAACGACTTGCAAGAGGTACTTAAGCTACCCATTGATTCAAAAAACGTGAATAATCTCATTGATCAAGAACAATTGATCCGCCTTGGCTTGTCACCTCCAATACTCCCAAGTAACCTTGATTATTACTTTCTGATCTTACCTCATTTAATTAAGCATATGTTTCCTTGCTTACTAGTTTTATTTTCGCATAGGTCTATTTACTTTACACCCTACCAAGAAGCAGTTTGCCCAACTTAAAGCCAAGATGCCTCTTACACCTTTTGCGAATGACAAGCCTGGTCCTTCCAAGAAGAAACGGAGTGGAAGTCCTCCAACTCTTGGACCTTTAAAGAAAAGAGCCAGTGATCACAAGGAAACTCCTATACGGAGTGGAAGTACTCCTATCTCTGTTCAGCCTATGGACGAAGTAAGAATCTCAAAGCCCACTGGAAGTAAGTTGCCCCCAAACTCTCAGCTACCTAGGCGTTTTACCTTTGATAGTACGGGTTCTTAAAGTGGCTCGACATGTGGAGACTACCTTCATGAATTTTCTCAAAGTGCTGCACGTTTCATACCCATTAATGTCTTTTCTGAGAGTGTAAAACTTACATATTTTGATGCGATCGCTGTCGAGATTGGCATCATACTTCAGGTTGGGTTTTACTAAAATTTTTTCTTCTTTTTTTTTATACTTTCGAAAAACATGCCTCATCTGGTTTCCTCTCTTTGTCTTTCTTTTTGTAGGCGACAGGACCCTTAGCTCAAGGAGAGTCTACTAACACCAACCTTCTAAAGGAGGTCAATCATCTCACTTCTGAGGTTGTCAATTAGAAAGGGAAACATCAAGTCTGCCTTGACAATTTAATTGAAACAGAGAGAAAAATGGTAGATATGAAAGAACAGATAGGCAAAATAAAAGCAAACTTGTCCGAACGTAAGAAGGAGGCAGCTATCCAGCATAAAAAGGCAAATGATCTTAGTCAAGAACTTCGGGAGAGGACTGTTACTGAGTGAAATAGGATTGAGAAAGCAATTGCTCGCTTTCGTAGGGGTTGTATTAACCGACAAGCTATGGAACATTCTTATATTTATGGGGTCAATGGGGTGCGTAAATGGTTCCATGATCGCTACCCAGAGATTGATCAGTCTCCCATAGCTGAAGAGTTAAACTTGGTGGCAGAGTCTATCCCGACAGCAAACTCTGATCCTGAGCAATTTCACCGATTCATACTCAAAGATGAGGATTATGAGTCGATGTTGGGCACAGCAGCCTGGGAAGCCAAGCAACGCGACTCTACCTCATCATCTTCAGATGAAGAGGGAGATGATGAGGCCACTTCTTAGAGGTAGTCAGAGTTCTTTCAACTAAGTAGATGCTTATTTATAGGGAATGATCATATTAAGGCGGTTTTCTGAGCCTTGACTTTATCTTTCATTGTTTTTGTTTTTAGTTTAATGCCATAACTATATGGGCGGCACTCTTCTGCCAATTTTGAAATAATAAGAACTCTTAAAACTTTTTCTAGTGTTGTACTATTTTGCTCCTTTCATCTTCTTGCAACTTGATCATAAATGAGCTTTAAAGACTTACGATTTGTAATATAATAAATCGAATACTTTATTGATAACCTTTTTATAGGTCTCCCCATAGGAGTTATTACACATGCATAAGTCCCTAGAAGGAGTTATTACATATATAAAGAGATTATGGATAATACTTCTTTAAGTGCTCAACATTCCATGGATGACGAAGCAACCTCCCATCCATGGTGACCAGTCTGTAGGCGCCTGGTCAGATGACTAATTTGACTCGATAAGGACCCTCCCAGTTGAGCCCCAATGCTCTATCAGTGGGATCTCGAGTATTTTGTAGTACTTGTCTCAAAACAATATCTCCCTCCTAGAAAGATCGACGCTTAACCTTAGAGTTAAAATTTCGAGCAACCCTCTCTTGGGAAGCAGCAACTTTTATACTGGTGAGATCCCTTTCCTCCTCAAGAAGATCCAAGTTGAGTTGGAGGGCTTTATGATTAAGTTCTTCACTATATCCTTTAGTACGAGGTGATGGAAGACCAATCTTAACAGGAACGACTGCTTTTGAGCGAATTACTAAGGAGTATGGGGTTGCCCCTATTGCTATGTGGGTAGTGGTTCGGTATGCCCAAAGTACTTATGGAAGTTTCTCTGGCCATGCACCTTTCCTAGCATCTAATTTAGTCTTGAAAATGTGCTTAATAGTTTTGTTAACAGCCTCCACTTGACCGTTTGCTAGAGGATGAGTTGGAGAGGAAAAGCATAAAGAGATGTTCAACTCCTTACAGAAGTTCCTAAAGTTAGAGTTATCGAATTGCTTGCCATTGTCTATAATGATGGTGTGAGGGATACCAAACCTAAAGACAATTGACCTCTTTACAAAGTCTGTGGTCTTCTTTTCAGTAATTGATGTGAGGGGTTCATCTTTGATGAACACTTAAATATGCATGTTTAATAAGAGTTTAGTTCATCATATTGCATTAATAGTGTCATTAAATTCCTCAACTTAAGCATATTTGTAGCATTTGCATCTTTGGAATTAATTTCTCTTAATTTTGGTTTTGTTACAGGTTCGGTAAAATGGGCATAACTCTCTATTTATAGATCAGAATGGTGCAATTCTTATGTTTTGGAAAGCTGATTTAATTGTCTACAAGATTGCATTTCACAAGCATCATCAAATTCGGGCTCTTAGTGGACCAAAATTGGGCTTGAAGTGAACCCATCTACAGTCTCGGCCCAGTCTGACCAGGCCTCAGTATTTGGACTGTATCTCTCAAAATACGTATCCAAATTGTGCAAATCAATATGTTCTAGAAAGCTGAGAGAAATATCTACAACTTTCATGAAGACATGTGATTAAAATTCACAACATTTAGATGTCAAAATTGATGGTCAAAGTCGGTGCCTAATGATCCCAATTGTCAAAGATATTTACAACTAATATTTGACAATTATGCCCTTGTAATTTGACAAGTTTGCCCCTGGATGTATCTATAAATAGAGGTGCCTTGTGACCCATTAGGGCATCTTGGCCTTGGCTGGAACATTTTGGCTTTGGCTAGGATCTTGTATTGTGTTTTGTGTGTTTATGTTATTAATGAATTTCCTTTTTCTTGCATTTTATTTTCTTTCTATTATAATGTTCTTCTAATTTCTCTTTTGCTAAGGTGAAAGGGTGAAACCCTTGATATGAGAATAAGGATTCTCTAACCCTTAATATGTGCTTAATAATCTTAATCTTATAATGTTTATTCAATATGATTTATATTTAATTTCTTAATCAATCTTGACACCACTCGTAAAGTGGAGGTCTTGATCCATTGTCGACAATCCTTGGCACATCAAATGCTTGGATCCTTTCTAGATGATGTATGGTTCTTCCTTACCGACACGAATCTAGTTAGGAACCTTGATTTGTTGTAGACATATGGTGATTGGCACATTGGATGCTTGAACCCATTTACAAGAAGTGGTATAAATATTGGTAATGAAACAAATATAATTCATATAACTAAAATAGGTTAATTATCCTTATTCGAAATATCAAGGGCGGATCCCCTAACCTTAGCCTTCATTGTTATTGTGTTAATTCCTCTTGTATTTTAATTATTCTATTGTTTATGAACTTTTTATTTTATTTACTATGGTAGGTTCTACCACCTTATGAAATTGTTCTTTAATTTACTATGGTTGGTTATACCACCTATTTCCATGGATGGTTTTACCTCCTCTTGCTTTTGTTTTATATTTGAATGGTCGGTAATACCACCTACCATCTTACATACTTGTTGATATTATCATGTCACCTCTTTGAATCATCCATATCACATTTGTTTAGCTTATAATTTGTAACGCTTAAATTCCCTTTCTCGTGGATCGACCCCGGTCTCACCGGGTTTTATTACTTCGACACTCCTATACTTGGGAGACAATCCTTTTTCGGATGTGTCAAGTTTTTGGCGCCGTTGCCGGGGAGGTAAAAATTGGCGTGCAAAATTGTAAGTATTCTCTTTTCTCATCTTAGATCTAAATTTTTATTTTTTGTGTGTTCATCTTTGCTCTCTTTTCTTCTCCCTTTCTTGCATGAAAATTTGGTCACGAACATCTAGTGGTAGACTTGTTAGAAAAACATCATCTTCCTTAGAAAACATGGCCAACAATCATGAAGAAATATTCACGGATGAAGGGGACAACCGTTCGCAACAAAATGATCAAAACCAACGAAGAACCCTCAAAGACTACATGAATCCGGTAAGGACTAGTGCACCATCTTATGTAGTTTCTCCTCCAGATTCAATCCATTTCAATTTCAAACCAAGTTTTGTTCGACTTCTACCCACTTTTCATGGCCTTGACATGGAGAACCCATATTCGCACTTGAAACTCTTTGAAGAGGTATGTAGCTCCTACACTGACCCAAATTGTAGCATAAACACCATTAGATTAAAGCTTTTTTCTTTTTCTTTAAAAGATAAAGCTAGAACATGGCTACAAAATTTGAGGTCGAATTCCATCAGTTCATGGGATGAGATGAAACAACAATTTTTGAAAAAATTTTTTCCTACCCATAGAACAAATTCTCTTAAAAGACAAATTTCTGATTTCTCTCAAAAACAAGGGAAACCCTTTACCAATGTTGGGATAGGTATAAGGAACTACTTAATACCTGTCCTCACCATGGTTTTGAAACTTGGAGAATAGTTGCACACTTCTATGAAGGGTTAACACCTCAAGATAGGCAACTAGTGAAATTAATGTGTAATGGAGAATTTAAAGAAAAAGACCCTGAGGAAGCACTTGACTTCCTAGATTCCTTGGCAGAAAAGGCACAAAATTGGGACACTGCTGGCACCTATGAGGTACGAGGCAAGGCCCCAACCTCGACACCCAATAGAGGCATTTACAACCTTAGGGAAGACCATGACCTTCAAGCCAAATTTGCATCCCTAGCTAGAAAAGTCGAGGCTTTAGAGATGAAAAAGAGTGGTCAATTGAAATCTATTCAAGAAAATGTCTGTAACATTTGTGATGACAATGACCATTCTACTGATGATTGCCCAACTTTGCCTGCCTTTAGGGAATGTCTCCATGAGCAAGCCAATGCCTTGAACACTTTCAAAAGGCCAAATCACAATCCATATTCACAAACCTATAATCCTGGTTGGAGAAATCATCCAAATTTTAGCTGGAAAAATGACAATCATGCACAATCTTCACAAGTCCCTTTTCAAACAAGTCCCTTTTCAAGCACAATAAAATTTTCAAAATTCTCATGATCATGCATATGCTCCTCCTCCTAGGATTGACCTTCAAGAAACATTGCATTCATTCATTACAAAGCAAGAGACTTTCAATAGCCAAACTGCTCAAACATTAGCAAATTTGTCAGAAACTCTTGCAAAATTTGCATCTACATTTAGCATCCAAGAGAAGGGAAAATTTCCTTCTCAAACATTGGAAAACCCCAAAGATCAATCTAACTCAAATGCAGGGAGTTCAAATAACCATTATTTTGACCAAGCCAAGTCAGTCATGACCCTTCGCAATGGTAAGGTTGTTGAAAAACATATTCCTAACCCTTGTGAGGAAGAAGAAGAATCGATCTCTAAAGGGCAGGAAGAGGTTGCCAAACCCACACCCAGCGAAGAGGAAACCAAATCCTCATCTGTGCCTCCATTTCCTCAAGCATTAGCCACACAAAAGAAGCCAACTCACAATTCTGAAATCTTTGAAATTTTCAAACAGGTACAGGTCAACATTCCCGTGCTTGATGTGATCAAACAGGTACCTTCTTATGCAAAATTTTTGAAAGACTTTTGCACTGTGAAAAGAAAACTAAATGTGAAAAAGAAGGCATTTCTAGCCGAGCAAGTAAGTGCTATTCTTCAAAATAATAATAATACAGTGAAATATAAGGATCCAGGTTGTCCTACAATTTCATGTGTTATTGGAGACCATAAAATTGAACAAGCTTTACTTGATCTTGGTGCTAGTGTGAATTTGCTTCCATACTCAGTTTTTCAAAAACTCAATCTAGGGGAGTTAAAACCAACTTCTGTCACTCTTTTGCTTGCTGATAGATCAATTAAAGTACCAAGAGGAATAGTAAAAGATGTGTTAGTTCAAGTCGATAAATTCATTTACCCAGTGGATTTTATCGTCTTGGACACACAACCAGTGGAAGTAAGCAATTCAATTCCTGTTATTTTAGGGTGTCCATTTCTAGCTACTTCTAATGCTTTGATTAATTGCAGGAATGGAGTCATGAAGCTATCATTTGGGAACATGACATTGGAACTTAATGTTTTTAATATGTGCAAACAACCAAATGAAGAAGAAGATGAAATTGACGAGGCCATTGTAATTGAATCTATTGTGGAAGATCAAATCCAAAAAGGGAGTTCTTCTGACCCTTTGGAAACTTGTCTAGTGAATTCATTAGAATCAAACATGGAACTAGAGTCTGATCTTTCTGATATATGTTCTTTATTGGATTGTGCACAGGTGATGGAAAAAGGCTCAAAATCAAGATTTGAAGAATTGGGGCAAATGAATGAACGCAAGGAAGATGAAGCTCCCAAGCTAGAATTGAAGCCCTTACCTGAAGGACTGAAATATGCATATCTTGGGGAGAATCAGACATATACGGTGGTAATTTCTTCATCCCTCACATGCGAGCAACAAGGTAAGTTGATAGAAGTGCTTAAAAGGCATAAAAATGCAATCGGGTGGACTTTAAAAGATATAAAAGGCATTAAACCATTAATTTGCACACATAGAATACATTTAGAGGAAAATGCCAAAACATCTCAACAACCTCAAAGGAGAGTAAATCCACACATGAAGGAGGTCATTAGGGCTGAAGTTCTCAAACTACTTGATGTGGGAATTATCTATCCTATTTCTGATAGTAAGTGGGTAAGCCCTACATAAGTAGTACCTAAGAAATCTGGCATTACGGTAGTTAAAAATGAAAAGGGTGAATTATTGCCAACTCGTGTCTCATCTAGTTGGAGGATGTGCATTGATTATAGAAAATTAAATGCTGTCACTAGAAAAGACCATTTTCCCTTACCCTTTCTTGACCAAATTCTTGAAAGAGTAGCAGGAAACCCCTCCTACTGCTTTCTTGATGGATACTCAGGCTACTATCAAATCCCCATTGCACTTGAAGACCAAGAAAAGACCACATTCACGTGCCCCTTTGGCACTTTTGCATTTAAGAGAATGCCTTTTGGACTTTGTAATGCCCCAGCCACTTTTCAAAGATGCATGTTAAGCATTTTCAGTGACATGGTTAAGCATTGTTTAGAAGTTTTCATGGATGATTTAATTGTCTTTGGAAACTCTTTTGATAATTGTCTTGAAAATTTAGAAAAAGTCCTAAAAAGGTGTGTAGAAAAAGGTCTTATTTTGAATTGGGAAAAATGTCATTATATGGTCACTTCAGGAATTGTTTTAGGTAATGTGGTGTCTTCTAAAGGAATTGAAGTGGATAAAGGAAAAGTGGAATTAATTTCCCATTTGCCTCCACCAAAAACAGTTAAAGAGGTTCGTTCATTCTTAGGGCATGCTGAATTTTATAGGAGGTTCATAAGAAATTTCAGTGCTATATCTAAACCTCTTTGTAACCTCTTAATAAAAGATACTTCCTTTGAATGGACTCAAGAATGTCAAAATGCCTTTGATACACTAATTGGACTTTTAACAACTGCCCCAATTATGCAATCTCCTGATTGGTCCTTGCCTTTTGAATTGATGTGTGATGCAAGTGACTATGCCGTTGGTGCTGTCTTAGGACAAAGAAAAGAAGGTAAGCCTTGTGTAATATACTATGCAAGTAGGACTTTAAATGATGCACAAATGAATTACACAACAAATGAGAAAGAACTACTTGCAGTAGTATTTGCATTGGACAAATTTCGATCTTATTTAATTGGCTCTCCAACAATCGTTTACACTGACCATGCAGCTGTGAGATATTTAATGACTAAACAGGATGCAAAACCTAGATTGATACGGTGGATCTTATTGCTCCAAGAATTCAACATCACAATAAAGGATAAGAAGGAGCACGGAAAAATGTCGTTGCGATATCTTCAAGCAACGACAAGAGACATTGAATTGAAACCTCAACACAAGATCTTTCCTGATGAATTTTTTTTTTCTGTTGCTACTGTACCTTGGTTTGCTAACATTGTAAATTTTCTTGCGACAGGGAAAATGCCACCTCATTGGAATGCTCAAGACAAAAGAAAAATTTTAACCGAGGTGAAAAATTTTTACTGGGATGACCCATATCTGTTCAAATATGGTCCAGCCCAAATAATGAGAAGATGCATACCCGACAATGAGGTAAGTAGTGTCATTAACTTTTGTCATTCTGAAGCATGTAGAGACATTTTTCATCTAGAAAAACAGCTGTAAGATCTTACAAGTGGGATTTTATTGGCCCACCTTATTTAAAGATGCACATGCATTTTGCAAAACTGTGAAAATTGTCAAAAATTGGGATCTATTTCAAAAAGAAACATGATGCCGTTGAATCCCATTCTTGTCGTTGAAATCTTTGACTGTTGGGGTATTGATTTTATGGGACCCTTTCCACCGTCATTTGGTTTCGTGTACATCCTTGTTGCAGTGGACTATGTTTCAAAATGGGTCAAGGCAATTCCATGTCGAAACAATGATCACAAAACAGTTGTCAAATTCTTGAAGGAGAATATCTTAAGTAGATTTGGAATTCCTCGAGCCATTATTAGTGATGGGGGTACACATTTTTGTAACAAACCATTTGAAACTTTAATGAAGAAATATGGAATAACCCATAAAATTTCTACACCTTATCACCCACAAACAAGTGGACAAGTTGAATTAGCTAATAGGGAGATAAAACAGATCTTAGAAAAAACGGTTAACCCAAATCGTAAAGATTGGTCTTTAAGACTTAATGATGCACTCTGGGCTTACCGAACTGCTTTCAAAACATCATTGGGAATGTCTCCTTATAGATTAGTTTATGGAAAACCTTGTCACTTGCCAGTGGAAATTGAACATAAAGCTTATTGGGCCATTAAAACATTTAACACAAACTTGAATGATGCTTGCAAGTTACGAAAACTCCAACTGAGTGAACTTGAAGAAATCAGGAATGAGGCTTATGAAAATTCTAAAATCTACAAAGAAAAAATGAAGGTTTTTCATGACAAATCCATTGTTAGAAAATCTTTTGAACCTTCACAAAAAGTTCTTTTGTATGATTCAAGATTGCATTTGTTTCCTGGTAAACTTCGGTCTCGTTGGACTGGGCCTTTCATTGTTAAAAATGTTTTCCCTCATGGAGCAGTTGAAATTGAGAACCCAAAGAATGGTAATGTGTTTAAAGTTAATGGACAACGGTTAAAACCATTCTTTGAAAATTTTGACCAAAATGAAGAGTCCATTGCTTTAGTCGATCCTTTTTAAGGATTGATTTTTCCCGGTCAAGTGGCGGATACGGTACTCCGTGACTATTAAAGTCGGTTTTTCAGTTCCCTAAAAACTGTTGCTCACCTTGCATCCACTTTCTTTTCTTCTCTCTCATTTTCTTCACATGGATACCATTCTCTCAAAATTGCACAAACATTTTCCCTCTCTTCCTCAAAATGATTTGCTTAAAATTTATAAAGCTTGTGCAGAAAGACTAAGGTTGGTGATGCGTAAGGGTATTCCTGCTGATTTAAGATGGTTAATTGAAGCCAAGGTTCGATTCTCTTGTGAGTTTTCAGATAATCTTGTTTCCCATATGCCAGGTTTGGGAAAAAGCTCTTATGCCAAAAAGCGAAGAGCGAAAAGGTTACAAGTTTGTCCAAATGTGCAAGATGGACTTGTAACCAGCGTTGCCGCTCCTTGGGATATTTGTCTAACAATCGAGAGGATAAACTACAGTTCATCAAGAATGGACTGAGTAAGGAGTCTTTGGATGATATCCGAACGACTCTTGAGACGCATTCTTGTGGACTTGTGCAGCGTGAAATTTTTAATTTGTGGACACAATTCCGAGATGAGCAGGAACGCTATAGTCTTGGGAATCTGACTCAAAACGACCCTGTTTGCCAGTTTATAAGAAAACTGGATGGGAAGCATATCCCCAACTCATAGAAGGTGTTTAAGCCGTTTCTGGACGTAAAACCAGAGGAAGATGTGAGCCACAGTCACAACTACCTGTACATATGCATGCGTGCCATCATTTTTGAATTTTAATACCTCATTGCTGTCATTTTTGAATTTGTATCTTTTGTTTGACTTATGGTGTCTTATTTCATCATCTTTTGAATTTTTGGGCATTATTGTCAACTTTTTCAACAAACAATCGAGCTACCTAGATAGATATCATCATTAGCATACCTTTTTGCACTCCATAAATACCACATGTCTTGTTCTCTTCTTCACACATAGTTAGAGAGTTACATAGACATGGAGGGAACTTCAAAACGTCGAATCCAAAGGATATGTGTATTCTGTGGATCTCGACCAGGTAAAAGTGAAGAGTTCGTAGAAGTAGCGAATTATCTTGGTAGGCTACTGGCTGAAAGAAAGATTCATGTGGTTTATGGGGGAGGTAGCCTCGGGTTAATGGGTTGTGTGTCAACAGCTGCACATGTAGGAGGTACTCAAGTTTTAGGAGTTATTCCTAAAGCTTTGGCTGTAGAAAGTATTGTTGGAAAAACGGTTGGGAAGGAGTTACAGGTCTCCTCTATGCATGAATGCATGGCACATATGCTCATCAATTCAGATGCCTTTATTGCTTTACCAGGTGGTTTTGGCACTCTTGAAGAAATTTTTCAAATTGCCTCTTGGGCCCAACTGAATCTCCATCAAAAACCCATAGGTTTGTTGAATGTCAAAAATTTCTTTGATCCTTTGATAAGTTTTGTTGATGCAGCTGTGGAACAGAATTTTATCCCTCATTCAGCGAGAAAGATCCTTATTTCTGCCACTTCTGCTGGTGAGCTACTTGACAAATTACAAGAAGTTGAGTATGAACCTGACCCAGCTAGCACTCAAATTAATTGGGCAGGAGGGCAAAAAAAAAAGTGCAAATTGGATTTGAATCTCCATTTGTAATTTTTTTTCTTCTCGTCCTTTATTTTATTTTATTTTATTTTTAGCATGTTATTTTATGAGTCTTTCAGGTCATCTCTCTTGAATAACAGAAGCTTCAGGTAATGTCTCCTATACTTTATCTCTCTATATTTAAACATTGAGGACAATGTTTCATTTGGTTGGGGGGGAAGGATAGTAGACATAAGTGTGTCTTGAAATTTTATTTTTTCTTAAAAAAAAAAAAGCGAGTTAGTAATTAAATTCAGAGTGTGGTGTAAGGAGTTCAAATCCTCTTGAGACGCATTCTGGGTCAGGAATGGCAGAGTAGGGAGGACCAGTTTGAACTCTTGAAACCCATTCTAACCAATTTGTCATTTTATTCTTGCATTTTTGAAGACTTATTTGATATTATTTAGTCTTGATTTTTGAATTTTATAACAAGGAGGTCTTATTCATTTCACTTTGAATCATTCAAATCTATGAACTCTCACAACCTTATCATTTAATAAATTGTGTGCTTATGTGCTCATTAAGCAAGTATCTATGAATCTTTCTTCACACACACACATACCTTGATGTATGATTGTGGGTGGCGAAATGAAATATTGCAATATTTGAGTTCTTTTGTTTTGTTTAGGATAACAACAAAAGGAAGGGGAAAGTTTAAAAAAAATGAAAAAAATGAAAAATGAAAGGAAAAAAAAAAGAGAGAAAGCAATGGTGGATAAGTTTGGTCTTGTAGCCTCCTTAATTCGAGCAATTAAGCCCGAGGGGTGCCTCAACACCTAATACCCTAAGACCAACTGGTTTGGGAGCTATTGGCCCAAAGCTCGCTACATGGATTAAGGAGAAAGCTTAATGGGATTGAATATTGCACTATCCACAAGTTTCTAAGCAAAAATAAAGCATCAGCAACCCGAGTCGTTAAGCTCGTAGGGGTGTCTTAACACCTAATGCCCTAAGGCCAACTGGTCTGGGAGTCATTAGCCTAAGGCTCGCTACATGGGTTAAAGATGCATTCTTTCAAAAAAAAAAAAAAAAAAAGAAAAAAATGTATAAAATGAATGAATATCCCCTACCTAAGGTTGTTAGCCTTAACAAATACTAGAACCGATATGGCTTATTTCTAATAAGCCCCATAGTCATGTGTCAACTGAGCACAAAAGAAGGTTTTTGGATATCTTGACTGAAGGGTACATGAGTCATTTAAAAAAAAATCAGTTGAGAGTTTGTTTATTTGGATAAAATCAAGGAAAGTGCAATAATGACCACCTTGGATGTAAAATTCTATAAATCACTTCTAAATAATAACGCTTTAATTGCTAGGGACTAGCAATAAGCTAGTTGGGGGGTGTGATGAACACTTAAATATGCATGTTTAATAAGAGTTTAGTTCATCATATTGCATTAATAGTGTCATTAAATTCCTCAACTTAAGCATATTTGTAGCATTTGCATCTTTGGAATTAATTCCTCTTAATTTTGGTTTTGTTACAGGTTCGGTAAAATGGGCATAACTCTCTATTTATAGATCAGAATGGTGAAATTCTTAATGTTTTGGAAAGCTGATTCAATTGTCTACAAGATTGCATTTCACAAGCATCATCAAATTCGGGCTCTTAGTGGACCAAAATTGGGCTTGAAATGAACCCATCTACAGTCTCGGCCCAGTCTGACCAGGCCTCAGTATTTGGACCGTATCTCTCAAAATACGTATCCAAATTGTGCAAATCAATATGTTCTAGAAAGCTGAGAGAAATATCTACAACTTTCATGAAGACATGTGATTAAAATTCACAACATTTCGATGTAAAAATTGATGGTCAAAGTCGGTGCCTAATGATCCCAATTGTCAAAGATATTTACAACTAATATTTGACAATTATGCCCTTGTAATTTGACAAGTTTGCCCCTGGATGTATCTATAAATAGAGGTGCCTTGTGACCCATTGGGGCATCTTGGCCTTGGCTGGAACATTTTGGCTTTGGCTAGGATCTTGTATTGTGTTTTGTGTGTTTATGTTATTAATGAATTTCCTTTTTCTTGCATTTTATTTTCTTTCTATTATAATGTTCTTCTAATTTCTCTTTTGCTAAGGTGAAAGGGTGAAACCCTTGATATGAGAATAAGGATTCTCTAACCCTTAATATGTGCTTAATAATCTTAATCTTATAATGTTTATTCAATATGATTTATATTTAATTTCTTAATCAATCTTGACACCACTCGTAAAGTGGAGGTCTTGATCCATTGTCGACAATCCTTGGCACATCAAATGCTTGGATCCTTTCTAGATGATGTATGGTTCTTCCTTACCGACACGAATCTAGTTAGGAACCTTGATTTGTTGTAGACATATGGTGATTGGCACATTGGATGCTTGAACCCATTTACAAGAAGTGGTATAAATATTGGTAATGAAACAAATATAATTCATATAACTAAAATGGGTTAATTATCCTTATTTGAAATATCAAGGGCGGATCCCCTAACCTTAGCCTTCATTGTTATTGTGTTAATTCCTCTTGTATTTTAATTATTCTATTGTTTATGAACTTTTTATTTATTTACTATGGTAGGTTCTACCACCTTATGAAATTGTTCTTTAATTTACTATGGTTGGTTATACCACCTATTTCCATGGATGGTTTTACCTCCTCTTGCTTTTTGTTTTATATTTGAATGGTCGGTAATACCACCTACCATCTTACATACTTGTTGATATTATCATGTCACCTCTTTGAATCATCCATATCACATTTGTTTAGCTTATAATTTGTAACGCTTAAATTCTCTTCCTCGTGGATCGACCCCGGTCTCACCGGGTTTTATTACTTCGACACTCCTATACTTGGGAGACAATCCTATTTTCAGATGTGTCATGCCACTTGCTGGAGAACCACAAAGCTGATGGCATTAATCAAAAGGTGTGTTCTCCTTAATTTGGCTAGTCTAATTCTTAATTGTTTATAGCTTTATGGGGGAATGCCCATGTAGTTAAACAACTTTATTAATGAAGTAAATGCTTTTGGTGCTATAAAACAATGCTTTTTGATGCTTAAAATAGCAGTGCTGATCGGAGAAGTTTATTAAGTCCTTCCAAAGCTCAAGGGCGGGGAGAACAGGATGATTATATGAATTTAGTTTTAAAGAAAATTTATCATAAACTGGTTTATTATGTTTATACTTGCCATATTGCTTGAATTTGAATTCTATATTGCCTATGTTATACCCTCTTCATTAGCCCTGCATAATACCAAAATCCTTTGTTCAACATGAGATGAGCTTTGTCATTCTACATTGCCAAACTAAGTCCATCAGAGGCTTTGGCATTTTGGCTTTCACGTTCATTTGCATAACATAACTAGTTTAGAATGATGTGTCTAATCAAATAGTGAAGGTACACTTTTTTTTAGCATGATTATTTCAACTATTTGAGCCACACTTCTTAATCCTGGAAAGTTTGATTGAACAATTTGAATTTCTTCTACATGAGACAGTAAAAGATGCTTCTTTCTTTCAATTAGGTCATGTGCAAATTCTCTTTTGTAGTGTACCTTTTTCAGTGATATATGGTTGTTGACCTAATTTTAGTTTATTATAAGGATCTATAAGGAAAATTTTGCAAACAACAATTCTCTTAGGATTGGCAAAAAATGACTATTATCATGGAGCCCTGAATTTGTTTACAATTATCTAGGTAAGGTTCACATCCCCTGAAAGAGACATAAGTATTCATGTCCTTTACCACAATATTAAATATATTCACTTGATAATATATATTTTATAAATCCTAGCTCTTCCAAAAGTTTAGAATCTAGCTCCTCCAAATTTCACTAGTAGAAAAAAGGCCTTTTGTAGCGGGCCAAAATCATAAATAAAAAGCTATTTAATGCAAGCCTACGCCAATTTCAACCCGCCTTACAAATTGGCACTGTAGAAAGCCAATTTTCTTTTTATCAAAGTTTTAGCCCGCCGTAAAAGGCCTTTTAGCTACGATTTGGGTGTCAGTTGTAAATAAGTGTTGTCTAGTTCCACAGCAGTCCTTTTTTTAATTTATTTACCATGGGCTTAATAACTATCGTAAAATGCTTGTGGCGGTCTTAAAACCATTGTAAAACATCTGTGTTGCTCTAATCTATTTTGTGGAGTTATTTATCGCTGTTTTGAGAACCACTATAAAAAATACTACCAAAGTAGAGTTTCTGTTTTTTCTAATTTCATAAATCCATTTTTGTAACCAATTTTTTTAATTAATTCATTGCATATGAAAACCTGGGAACAAAGCAAATGTCTAACATCATTAAACTTGATAATAAATTAGCAATTCAGCAATTCATAAATTATACATAATCAACAAATAAAATCATAAGATAATACACAAAAGTCTAAAAGTCATGAGTTAAGACAAAAGTCGTCTAAAAGCCTTATTTCCAAACTAGCACGAATCAAACGAGTCTAAAAGTCTTATTTCTAAAATTATTAAGAAGCTCATGTGTGAAAACCTGCACAAATAAAATGCAATAATTATGAACTTACTAAGTCTATGCATTCCACTTGTGATAATCAGAAACAAATTTGTACGAGAAAAAAAAACAACTAGAGAATTGGAGTTTAACCCAAGACCGTTTCTGCTTCCAATAAGATAGCCAAAATTTATTTAAAAAAAAAACAATTATATGTACCATCAGAAAGTCAAAAGATTGCCCCCAAAACGCCCAACCACCAACCACAACACAACCCCGCCACCGCAAAATCATGTTGGCAATTAGCTTAAGAAAGAAACCAGATGGTTGCAGGAGGACCTACAACATTGTAGCATACCAATAACTTGGGCTTTTCCTAAAAGAAACCTAACCTTGATATAGGATTTTACAAGTGAATACATGAACATCAAATTACCTATGTTTGTTGGACTGCTGCTCTCAAACATTACCTCATGGGTGTTCTCATGCATTGCCACAACTCCTAATATGGCCTCTTAATAGACTTTGTTGAAAGCTATATCCCTCGTTGAAGTTCTAGCTAAAATTTGTGTAAATGCTAGCTAACCTCCGCCATGCTTAATTAAAGTATAGTACTACTCTTATCAACTATTCATATAAATCCATGTGGCTTTATTAAATTATTATCACATCATAAACATTAATTAATGTAATTAAAATTTGAAACTCAGTATTCCTCTAATCAGATTATGATACATTAGTTTGTATAAAAAAAATTGTATCCGTAGTTTTAATGAATAGTAAATGAGTAAAAAGAATCACACCCACATTGGGTCAGTTCAAGTGGTAAGGGCGGCATAGGAGGGAGTTGGTAAGGCCAATGGTGAAGTCTTGGGTTCGACTCTTCATAATGACTTTTCCCCATGAGATAAGCTCTCCATGAGGCTAGTCTCCCCCAAGGATTAGTTGTGGTGCACGTAAGCTAGCCCGAACACCTCAATCCGTGGATATTAATTGGGGTAGGTGGCGGCTTACGGGAAAGATAGAGGAGCCGGGAGATTCAAAATACACGGAGAGGGAAAATGAGGACCAAGGGCAAAAAGAAAGAACTTGAATAGAGAGCAGGTGATGAGGTGTACACGGAAGGGAAGAAAGGAAGCAATCAAAAAG
Source organism: Boswellia sacra (assembly GCA_013180625.2). Lineage (NCBI taxonomy): Eukaryota > Viridiplantae > Streptophyta > Magnoliopsida > Sapindales > Burseraceae > Boswellia > Boswellia sacra. The sequence goes on along the minus strand of SNVD02010738.1, from coordinate 17,758 downwards.
ATTGAAAAAAAGGGAGTTGGGAGAAGCAAGCCAAAAAGGAGAGGCGTCGATGGTAGGTTAGTAGGGCTGAAGGTTGGATAGAGGCAGAGGTAGGAGGAGGACAAGGCATTCACAGACAACATTACCAAAAACTCTCAGCTACTTTCTACTAAAACCCTTCTTCTTTTCTTCTTTCTTTGGATTTATCCTGCCAATTTTTTATTTGATTATTGATTGAATTCCGGGATTTGGGTCCTTACTTTGGCATCGGAGTACCTTGCAGGTACCTAACCCACCCTGTGGAGCATCGGAGCTACATGCATGGAATCAAGGTGGAGCCTAGAGGGGCTGCTGTGTGTGTTAAATGGGCTGAGTCTAAGTTAGTTTTGCAGTCCAATTAGAGGAGAAATTTTCTGTATTTACAAATAGTATTACTCTTAATTAAATACTTGTTTTATTTTCTCAAATTACTGTTCATATTGTCAAAGCTCAAGGAGCTAGAAATTTGTTGAACTTTCAGTTTCACTTGGTCTTGAATTGTTTGATATTGCCTTCGCCTATATATAGATAACTATATCACTCATCATTGCGGCCGGCAATATCGGATTTTATATTCTTTTTCCTGCTTTCGATTTCCCAATATTCTTTTATTGTTCAGGATAAATTTCTTGGTACTTAGTTTTATTACTAATCAATCGTTTGAGAACTTCTCCGAACGTGTTGAAAGTCTTCCTCCCATGTGAAAAATACGTCATAGGTAGGCACCTCCCACATGTGTTAGGTGCATGGTAAGTCAATGTTAGGTAACCAAATTACCTAACTTGTTTGAAAATTCATGCAAACTCCTCCTATAAATAAGAGGACGTTCTGCAGAGTTTGGGTGTATCAGAGAAACTCCAGAGAGAGTTCAGGATCAGAACCAGAGATTTATGAGAGTGTGAGAGAGCCAGGAGAGCTCCAGGAAATTTAGGGGAGTTTTTTGTGTAAATCTTGTATATCAATTTTCTCTGTTAATACAAGTTAATTTTTCTCCCAAAATCTGTTCTGAATTTGCATTGCATCCCCAACAAGTGGTATCAAAGCCTCGTTGAGCTCCTGGAACGTCAGAACAGAGAGAAAAAATTCAGAGAAAATTTGTCCCCTGTCTCTGGAAAATTTTGAATTTTTGGAAAGTATTCAAATTTCGAATTTGAAGTGTCCAGTGTGTTCGTGAGATCGAGGTGAGCATTCTGCAACTTTCCAGCAACAAATCCGACCACCCGAGACGCCAAACGCGTCACACGCGCCGAGCACCTGGACTGCGAGTAGGCGTCACTCGCCTCACACGCCGCACGTGCGTCTCAAGGTTGAAGACGGCCCACGTCAGCTCCACGCAATCGCCACGTCAGCAAACTTTGCCATATCATCAGACGACGTCAGCACAGCCACGTCATCAAGGCCACGTCAACAGGCCACGTTAGAGCCACGTCATCGAAATGTGTCCAGCCTCTGCCGCGTCAGCATATCTTTCAAAAATTTCAGTTTGGCCCCTGTAATTTTGAATAATCACTTTTGACCCCCAACGTTTCTGAAATTTTCAGTTTAGCCCTTAGGAAATTTCAGTTTAGTCCTTAAGGTTTCCAAGCTTAGTATTTATTGCATAAAAAGAATTTTTTGAGCCCCGGAAGAGGCTATTCCACCATTCTTGACCGTTCCGGACGCAAAGATGGGCTCAGATTTTTGAAATTCAATTCCCATTTTAATGAATTAATTATTCTAAAATGGAAGAATCATCCGGAGCCATGATTAAATTGACTGCTACCAATTGCACACTATGGAGACCCAGGATGGAGGATCTCCTTAGTTGTAAGGATCTATAATCCTATAGAATTTCAAAGGCAGAGACCTGAGACGGAAAAAGAGGCAAAGTGGAAGAAAATTAACAGAAAATTCATCGGTCAGATCAGGCAATGGAGCGACCACAGTGTCTTTCACCATGTAGCCAAGGAAACAGATGCATATTCTCTATGGACAAAATTAGAGAGTATGTATCAAGCCAAGTCAGCACGAAACAAAGCCATCCTGATGAGACGGCTTGTAAACTTGAAGTTGCGGAGCGGAACTCCCGTAGCAAAACATACAAGTGGGTTCCAGAACTTGGTGAATCAGTTGATAGTAGTCGCGTTACAGCTTGGAGACAAAGAACAAGCCCTTCTACTTCTTAGTTCTCTTCCAGATTCATGGGAGACGTTGTGGTCTCCATCAGTAATTCAGTACCCAGAGGCAAACTTACCTTGTCAATGGCTGGGGATGCCTTGATGAACGAGGAGGTGAGAAGAAAAGATGCAGGCGCCAGTCAAGATGAAGCCTACATCATGGAGAATCGAGGAAGACAGTCTCGAGGTAAAGACTGGAGAAGAGGTAGAAGCAAAAGCAAAGGCAGATCGACAAACAGAAGGGGCAGGTCAACAGATGGGCAGAGACCCACCTACAAATGCTATCACTATGGCAAAGAGGGTCACATGAAGAGAAATTGTCATAGTCTTCAGAAGCAGAACCAGGAGAGTTCCCAAGCACAAAGCTGCGAAGAACCACGAGTCACCATTGTAGAAGATGTGACCATTTGTGCAAAAAAGACGTGCTTCCATACAGTGAACCAAGGAGTAGAATGGGTAATAGACACAGCAGCTTCCTGTCAAGTCACTCCTTGCGAAGAGATCTTCACCATGTACAAAGCAGGAGACTTTGGGATAGTGAAGATGGGAAATAACAGCACCGCCAGAATTATGGGAATTGGTGATGTTCAATTCCAAACGAACGTCGGATGTACAATAACTTTGAAGGACGTTCGTCATGTGCCAGATCTTCGACTCAACTTGCTCTCGATAAAAGCCTTTGATCAGTAAGGCTATGAGAGCTGCTTCACCAATAGTACATGGAAGATTTTGAAGGGGGTCATGGTGGTTGCTCGAGGTAAATTATGTGATAATCTTTACAGGACCCATGTAAAGATAAACGAAGAGAGCCTTCATATAGCAAAATATGTGGTACCTCAGGATTTGTGGCATAAAAAGCTAGGTCACATGGGTGAGAAGGGTTTATCAATCCTTTAGAAGAAGAAGCTGATCATTATTTTCAAGGATGCAGCGTCTCATCCTTGCAACTATTATTTATACAGGAAACAATGGAGGGTGTCATTCAGCTCCTCATCAGTGAGAAAATCAAAGCTGTTGGAGCTAGTACACAGTGATGTATGTAGACCTCTTGAAGTCGAGTCCTTAGGCGGCAATAGGTATTTCTTGACCTTCATTGGTGATGCATCTCGGAAAGTGTGGGTGTATTTCCTCAGGACGAAGGATGAAGTTCTAGAGAAGTTCAAGGAGTTTCACGCCATGGTAAACGTGAAACAGGCAAGAAGTTAAAATACCTCCGATCAGATAATGGAGGCGAGTATACCTCTAGAGAGTTAATGCTTACTGTAGGAGATACGACATCTGTCATGAAAGAACGGTCCCACGCACTCCACAGCACAATAGAGTGGCCGAGAGGATGAATCGAACCATCATGGAACGGGTCAGGAGCATGCTCAGATTGGCTAAGTTGTCCAAGCCATTCTGGGGGGAGGCAGTTCGAACAGCCTGTTATCTAATCAACAGATCACCATCGGTGCCATTGAACTTCAAGATTCCAGAAAAGGTATGGTCTAATAAAAGGCCCTTCTGTAATTATTTAAAAGTGTTTGGTTGTTTAGCTTTCGCACATGTATCCAAGGAGTTCAGACAGAAGCCCGATGCAAGAACTGTTCCATGTATCTTCATCGGTTATGGAGATGAAGAATTCGGATACAGACTATGGGACCCAAAAGAAAAGAAAGTCATCCGGAGTAGAGATGTCGTATTCCATGAAGACCAAACATATGAAGACGCTGAAAAGACAACAATATCTAAAAATCCCACTAGCAGTGCCCCAGATATTGTTGCAGATTCAACACCAAATGCACAAGAAATGATGAAGCACTAGAAGAAGTTCCAGAAGCAGATCAGGAGGAGGAAAATGAAGAGATTGCTGAGCCGAGGGAGCCACAATCACCTATAGAAGCTGTTGTACCTCCTGAAAATGAAGAACCTCAGCTACGACAATCAGAGCAAGGTCGGATTCTGTCGAGGAGATATCCAGAATCGTATACACTGCTTACTGATGAGGGGGAGCCAGAAAGTTTTCGTGAAGCCTTATCTCATCCAGACAAAGAACGTTGGCTGCATGCAATGCGAGATGAGATGAATTCTTTTGAGAAGAACAAAACCTATGAACTAGTCGAGCCCCCAGACGGAAAGAAGGCACTGAAGAACAAGTGGGTATTCAAGCTCAAGAAAGATGGAATAGGAAATGTGATGAAGCATAAAGCCCGGCTAGTGGTAAAAGGATTCCTTCAGAAGAAAGGAATTGACTTCGATGAAATCTTCTCACTAGTGGTAAAAATGTCATCAATCCGCATCATCGTCGGATTGACCGTAAGTCTTGATTTGGAGCTTGAACAAATGGATGTGAAGACAGCATTTCTTCATGGAGACTTGCATGAAGAAATCTATATGGAGCAGCCAGAAGGATTCCAGGTTCAAGGAAAAGAACACCTCGTCTGCGAGCTTAAAAAGAGCTTGTATGGCCTCAAACAAGCACCAAGGCAATGGTACAAGAAGTTTGATTCCTTCATGGTGAGTCAGGGGTACAAAAGAACCGCTGTAGACTAGTGTGTCTACTTCCAGAAACTTTCAGGTGGAGACTTTGTTACACTCATGTTATATGTGGACGATATGTTGATCGTCGGGAAGGATGCAACAAAAATAAAGCAGCTGAAGAAGGAACTTTCAAAAACCTTCGATATGAAGGACTTGGGATCAGCTCAGCAAATCTTGGGGATGCACATTCGTCGAGACAGGAAACATAAAAGAAATTATGGCTGTCTCAAGAAAAATATGTTGAACGGGTGATTCAAAGGTTCAACATGGATGGTGCTAAGCCAGTTAGTGTACCATTGGCTAATCATTCAAGCTGAGCAAGAGATCATGTCTCTCATCCAAGAAAGAGATAGAGGACATGGCGTCGGTGCCCTATTCTTCTGCTGTAGGAAGTTTGATGTATGCCACGGTGTGTACAAGGCCAAATATTACTCATGTTGTAGGAGTCGTGAGCAGATTTCTTTCCAACCCAGGGAAAGAACATTGGGAGGCAGTCAAGTGGATTTTCAGATACCTAAAAGGTACTTCAAAGATATGCTTGTGTTACGGGGGAGCTGATCCAATCTTGAAAGGCTATACAGATTCAGATATGGCAGGAGATCTTGACAGTAGGAAATCTACATCAGGTTTTATTTACACTTTTGCAGGGGGAGCTATGTTATGGCAATCAAAATTGCAGAAGTGTGTTACGCTATCCACGACAGAGGCTGAATACATTGCCGCAGCGGAAGCTGGAAAAGAAATGTTGTGGTTGAAGCGGTTTCTCCAAGAACTTGGGATTGAACAAAAGGAGTACAAAGTACACTGTGACAGTCAAAGTGCTCTGGATTTGAGTAAGAATTCAGTGTACCATTCTCAAACAAAGCATATCGACATTCACTATCACTAGATACGTGAGGTGATGGACAAGCAACTGTTGAAACTAGTGAAGATCCATGCTAAAGAGAATCCAGCCGACATGTTAACAAAAGTAGTCATCAGAAAAAAGTTAGAACTATGCAGAGACATAGTTGGACTAGAAGCTGTCTAATTACTTTTGTAGTTATTCCCTTTCACATGGGATGAAGGGGGAGAATTGTTGAAAGTCTTCCTCCCATGTGGAAAAATACGTCAAAGGTTGGCACCTCCCACATGTGTTAGGTGCATGGTAAGTCAATGTTAGGTAACCAAATTACCTAACTTGTTTGAAAATTCATGTAGACTCCTCCTATAAATAAGAGGACGTTCTGCAGAGTTTGGGTGTATCAGAGAAACTCCAGAGAGAGTTCAGGATTAGAACCAAAGAGTTTGAGAGTGTGTGAGAGCCAGGAGAGCTCCAGGAAATTTAGGGGAGTTTTTGTGTAAATCTTGTATATCAATTTTCTCTATTAATACAAGTTAATTTTTCTCCTAAAATCTGTTCTGAATTTTCATTGCATCCCCAATATAACGGATATGTTTGATCAAACATATCGTTGTCCTATATAGAAATGAATTACCTTTGGAGTAACTTGACACTTGACAGTGAAATTACTAGAGTTTAAGTCTGCATAATTCGTGCAAGATCTGTGAATTAGTCTAAAAGATTAATGTTTCTTAAAGTCGTGTGATCTGATTAAATGAGCGATTGAAAATTTAGCCAAACAAAAGCTAGCAGCAAAAAAGCTGCTCTGTTTTGACAAATACTTTCAGCAAATTTCTTTTTTATATTTCTTTACTCTCACATAACAATATTATGATAGTGTTGAGTTAATTGGGTGATTATTTGTTAACTTCAAAGCAAAGAATTGCATTTGCTAAGATATGTTATTCTTCTCAAGGACACATGCCAAGAACCTGTAACAGAATTCTTGGAAGTGGGATGAATATCAGATTGCTTATGTTGTTAAGATATGTTGCATTTGTTGTTGCTAATACAGTGGAAAATTTATTAACAATAACAAGTCATTAGTAATTTTTAACTGTTAATTGGATAATTGATCGATCATTAACAAACAAAAAGATTAGGCCCAAAAAAAAAAAAAGTTATGTAACCACTCAATGTCATTGAAAGCAGGACTAGACTAACGCAGCGAGCTAGCATGACGGACGAATGGAAAGCAGGAGCATGGGCCATGGAGACCTAAATTAATTCTTTATTGTTATAGGACAAGCTGTTCAATTAGGTTGAGTATGTTTGCTTAGAAGTTAGTTGGAGGCCAACTTTTCGAGATAATGCTGAAGAGAGAAGTCCCACTTTCGCACTCATTTCAGAGTAAAATAAGAGGATTTTCTTCTGTATTAATGGCTCTTTGTCCTTGGTAGGTGAAATATGTTTGGGAAAATTGAAAAAATGGACAAATTTAGGGGGCTGGTTTGAAAAATGGACATGTTCTGAAATATTTTCATCCCATAGACACTTTTGTGTCTAAAAGACAAAAACACCCCTGTCCTAAAATAAATTCCCAAAACCTTGTTATTTCATATCCTTCGGACAAATTTTTTTAAGAAAGACAGTAAAGCAAGACACAGAACAACGGAAACCAGTAACAGCTCGAATTATATACCTTACAAATGGCTTATGTATATGAACTAAGGATAGAGATAGTGCCGTCTGTGTAAAAAAATGCTGGAAATTGGCTGTCGGTGTGCAAAAATGGGTTTTCGCAGTCTAAGGTCGAAGAAGACGACTGTGTTCGAGTGTCGTCGAGTGTAGTCGAGTGTCGAGAAGTTCTGTCGGGACCGAATCTCGACAAGTCCGATGGTTGTTTCGAGTGTCTCGAAATTGCGTCAATTCTAGGTTCGAGTGTCGCGAGTTCGAGTTTCGTCGAGGGTCTTGTGGATTGTCGAGAGTTCGTGTGTCGAGTGTAGAGAGTCGAGTGTCGGACGAAGGGAACAGACCTGTAGATGTCTCGAACCATGCATGTCGAGTGTTTCGTGAGCCGTGACACTATTTCGTCGAGCTTTCGAGGAAGTGCGTCGAGTGTCGAGTGAATTTGTCGAGTGTCGTCGAGCGGTTTGGCAGAACACTTATTTTTTGGACTTTTGCAAGCAATTTCGTAATTATTTTTTGTCCACGGAACTTATATGATATGATATGTCTCAATCATGCAGGAAATGGAAAGTTTACACATACTTATTGTATACAATGGTTGTTCGACCAGAAAACACGAGAAACACCCCCCCCCACCAAAGGTTTTGACTTAATTTCATTCGGAAACACTGTTTGTTACATTTCATGATACGGTAGCCCTGACTTTTTCGAAATTCATCATGGGCACCCCTTCTGTCAGTTTTGCCGTTAAGTGACATCATACGGTACCCCTAACTTTCTTGCCAGATATTGTTGTGAATGTTGTGTGGTAGGTGTTCACATACTTCCGAACATCATCCTCCTTTGAGAGGCTAAAAAGCTTCCTAATTTGGGATACCCTTTTTGGACCGCTCATCGTTGGGTTTCCACTGTCTGTCAACCCAGGTAGATCGTTCTCATCCTTCTTAACTATAACCAAGTTCAATACAGACAGATCTTGATTTACAATGCATCCACGAACAGATTTCCTCGTTCGCTCTCCATTGCGCCTTCCATAACCTCTGAAGCAAGGGGAGATTGTTAGCCCTAAGGCTACATGATAATTTTGATGATAACAATACACATTGATTCATTGAGATTATATTTATGCGCAAGAATAAGATTATTGAAATAATTGCAAAATCAAGATGGGGCTTATTAAAATGAAGTGTTGAAGCCAAAGGAGAATACTACATGTTAAGGCACAAAAGTAGTGTTGAAGCCAAAGGAGAATACTACATGTTAAAGGCACAAAAGTTGAAGAACAAGATTTGATTCAAGGAATGCGTTACATGAGCAATGTTCAATCAATTGGTCATATATTTTTCTACAGATGTCCAAATGAAGTGATTCTTGACCCTTTGGAAAGTTTACTCAATTTATAACATTTCATACGTTTTAAAGAAATTCAAATTTCAAGTGTAAGGTTGTCCAAATTATTATGCAATTTGAAAGACAAACGGAAGCAACTGACATGAGCACCGAATACTCTTTCGGACATATCTTGAGATAGAAATATAAAAATGACTTGATTATTGTGGCATTGAAAAAAGGACTTAATGGGGCACATTTTATATGTTTAGAAGAAATTCAAATTTCAAATGGGAGGCCGATATAATTGACATGCAATTTGGTGGACTGACACAGAGAAGAAAAATCAACTCATATGAGTACCGAATTATTTGTTATCCATATCTTGAGCTAGAGATATCCAAATGACTTGATTCTTGTGGCATTGGAAAGATGATTCAATGGATCACATTTTATATTCTTTGAAGAAATTCAAATTTGAAACGGAAGGCCGACATAATACACATGCAAATCGGTGGACTGACATATGGAAGAAAAATCAATTCACATGAGCGCCGAATGGTGTTTTGGCCATATCTTGAGCTACAAATATCCAAATGACTTGGTTGTTGCAGATTTTCAAATTTCAAACAGAACATTGAAAAAAGTGGCAGACAAGATTACGTTTTTTATGGTGGGCAGAAAATTTGGAGTTGGTGTCTTAACTTGATTAAGTTCAATCAAATTGCCTATAAAAGGAGCCCTTCTCCCATGGATTCAAACAGAGCAAGAGAGGCATCTAGCAAGCAAAAAACAAGAGAAATATCAAGTCTACAGAACTTTTATATTCTTTATCTACTCTTTGAATAGAGTTGTGCTTTTGTGGCTGCTGTTTTTTTATTCGTTCTTGTACTGTGGTGAGAGTGAGATCTCCTTGTAAAGGATAAAAGTTATCCTTGAGAGAACTCTTGGTGTGGTGTTATGAAGAGTTGAAGAAAGTTACCTCGGTGAGATTGTTCATCAAGAAGAACTCTTGGTGTAGTGTTGTCAAGAGTTGAAGAAAAAGTCTTGGTGTTGTTGTTCATCAAGCAAGTTGTAAAGATTTTTACAACTCAGTGGAAAGCCTAGCTTGGAGCTAGGAGCCCGTGGACGTAGGCAAGATTTGCCGAACCACGTAAATTGAGTTTGCACTCTCTCTATCGCTATCTCTTTATATTTACTTGCACTTGTGATTGTTCGTTATTGTTATTCTCTTTGCATCTTTCATAACTTCTAATTTCATATTCTTCACCTTTATTCCTAAAGAAAGAGTAAACTAATAAAGATAGAGTAAACTAATTTTGGTTATTCAAGAAAAGTTTTACAAATCCATTTTGATAAATAAAAACCCAAATCACCCCCCCCCCCCTCTTGGGTTGCCATACCTGGGTCAACAGGTTCCTCTTTGAAGCAAAAGATGAACACGACCAGGAGTCAGAACTCCCAGTTCCATTGGGAATCCTTGCTTGTCGCAGCCTCCCATGATCTTAAAAACATATCCATGAATTGTAGACCTCAGAGCATCTGTACTAAATTCTTGGGAGCTCCTCCTATCTAAAAAGACTCGGGCTTCTGATCGTCATCTATCTCAAGCTTGTTGTGGCAACCAGTGGTTGGGTTTGCTATGTTAAACTTCATTTTGCATCAACTCAACTCAACTGAACTCTTGCTATCAGCGTGCGCAGTGCAGGGGAGGCAGCGAAGAGCACTTGGGTTCTGTGAGCAGCTCCCGTGAGACTGGCCAGCAGAACTAATTAGATGGGTTTACTTTTTTTCCCTTATTCATTACATTTATTTTCATACAATTAACGGCAAAACTGACGGAAGGGGTTTCGATGAATAATTTCAAAAAAGTAAGGGGTATCGTATAATGGAAAATGGTAAACAGTGTTTATGAATGAAATTAAGCTAAAGCCCAGGGGAGGTATGTGTGATTAGTCCATTAAATAATGTCACTATAGAATATTGTGTATTTACAAGTTTTCGTACAACTATACATCGTAACCATGTGCTACTATAAAAAACATGTACTATACAATAATGTGTTAGTGTCCAAAAACAAAAAAAAACAATTTTGTTTAACTAAACATAATATATACAAAAAAAATAGGTGATCTCATGGTCCCAACGTGCTCGGCTGCTACTTGACCTTCGCTGAATCAACGTCGTCATGGGCAATAGTGGTCATAACATCTCCTGACACATCATGTCCAGTCGCGGTAGTGCCTGCAACATCAGCAGCTGCAACATCAGCAGGCACTACCGGTTGAGGCAACAGCGCCTTGATGTCGTAGGGCACCAGGATGGGCGGGGCCGCCTCTTGTGGGTTTTCGCGGCTGAGCCAAAGATGTAATGCCATTCTCTCCCGGCATTCGTCGTCCTGGAATGCCTTAATCTCGGTCAGTGGAACGCCCCCCGCTAGGAACTCGATGTACTTCAAACAGTACACGCCGCATGCCCCTCCCCCAGGCTCCTGCTGTGGCACCTGCTCCACGTCCTCGATTCGCATAATGTCAAATGGGGTTGTGGGATAGTCAGGAATACCGTAAACCTCCATTGACACCATACGGGGTAGTAGCTCAGCGAGGCACCGGACTGTCTGCATGACTATGTCCGTAGAAGTATGCCCAATAGATGAGTCGTATATGGAAATCTGACGGCGATTCAAATGCACCTCTGCTGCCACCCAATGATCATCGGTGAGGTGAACTGGGAGATAGAGCTGAAAACGAATTGACAACACGGAAATGGAAATGAATCACAACATTTTAAATAAGATGGCACATGCTAATTCAGTGAATATAAATGTTCTCACCCTGTCAACGTCGACCCATGGTGTTCCAGCGAGGGGCACCTGTCCTAGGATATACTGGACCATGTCCTCCTCATTTGCCCAGGTAATGTCGTCCAATCTTTCCGAGTATAGCGCCCACAACGACTTCAATTTCAACTGCAAGTTCATGAGTTCAGTTAGCGCATTGAAGGAATCATAAATTTCAAGTGACAAATTGTTAATGTAAGATGTCTACGATTTACGTACCCAAAAGTGGTGTCGAGGAAAGCAGACCTCTGTACACCAGGTCTGGTCACGGCGCGAGCTCTGCACCGTAGAACCCACAAGTAGCTGTCTATGTGCTGAAAACAACAATTGCTATCAATAAGGAATCCAATTGTATATAGCAATATTCGACAGCCAGAGATGATATGAAAGTACCTCAGCTTCAAGCCATTCTGATGGGCTGATCAGCGTCGTGAAGAACTTACGATCTGCGCTGAAGACTGCCAACTCAGCGCGATCTGTTCTGGTGTCGTCCGCCAGCCACGCGTGGAATCCCTTCATGTCAACTTCTGCTATCAGGGCACGTGGGTCGAAAAGTGGAACCGGAGGGCACAAAATGAGACCAGTTCCTACATCTGCTGATGGCCACTGAGATCGATTGTCTTCCGACTGAGCAATAGGCGCCTCGGATTGTAAAGGGGCCTCTGACTGTGGCTGCTGCTGGTCTGCGGCTTCCTCCGAGGGCTGTGGCTGCTGCTGGTCAGTGGCTTCCTCCTGCTGCTGAACCCTCGGCCTCTTCCTACCTGGTGGACTGACAAAGGGGCTTCGCTTATGCTTTGCTGGTAGGAGGCGGCGACCCCTGCGTGAAACTAAGGCTGCCGGAGGAGCATCGGCTGCAGGAACATTCCGGTTAACGGAATCAGGAATCGCGGGCGGCGGACCATCACCGTCATCACCCGGACCTCCGTCGGAATCAGCATCTGAATCCTGAAATCAGACAAACATAACCATCAGCTTAAGCGTGTGTGGAACAGGTCAAAATCCAGTATGTAAATATTGGAAAATACCGTGTCATCGTTTCCGAAGTTCGCACCGAGGTCCAGAACGGCCTCGCGGAGACGAGCTATCTCCTCACGCATTTCCCTGTTCTCCGCCCGTAACAGAGCAAGTTCACGCAAAACTGTGCTCTGGAAGTCGTCATGGACCGGCGGCACCTGCATGAGAATTGTAACAAGGGTCTTCATTAACCAACAGAGCAGCAAATGTATACGTACAAGAATATTAATGCCGACTGGCATTTCTTACCTGCCGACCCGACGCCGTCGTCGATGCTCCGGGAGCTCCGGAACTATGGAACGGCTCTGGCAGTGGACTTAAAGGCTCCAGCGGTGGACTGCCAGGCCCTACGTCCATGTCAGGACTGTCCGTGTCTGTTGCTGCAACCACATCCGGGTCAACAGGGGAACTGATGCCAGCAGGAGGTGAAGCGGATGAGAGCTCAGGAGGTGGAGCTGACGGTCCCTCAGGAGGTGGAGCTGGCAGACCCTCCGGAGGTGGTGCTGATGGACCCTCCGGAGGTGGAGCTGGCGGACCCTCCGGAGGTGGTGCTGATGGACCCTCCGGAGGTGGAGCTGCTGGTCCCGGTCCCTCAGGAGGTGGAGCTGGCAGACCCTCCGGAGGTGGTGCTGATGGACCCTCCGGAGGTGGAGCTGGCGGACCCTCCGGAGGTGGTGCTGATGGACCCTCCGGAGGTGGAGCTGCTGGTCCCGGTCCCTCAGGGGGTGGTCCTGCTGGACCCTCTGGATGTGGACCTAATGGGCCCTCCGGAGGTGGAGCTGCTGGTCCCTCCGGAGGTGGAGCTGCAGCCGCCTCAGCAGGAAGTGGCTCAATGCTCTCCGCCGCCAGTAAAGGAGCATCCGTAGCTGTTGCCCAAGCCACATGTGCACCTCTACGGATGCCAACTACTTCATTGAGCCGTGCATACCACTCCGTCTGCTGCTCCACAACGGACGGCTCTAAAACGACGAGCGGCCTAGCCTGCGTCAACATATAATCAGATCACGCGAAACTGTTATCAGTTTTTGGTTGAACAAAAAACAAGACAATTCGATGTAACACAGGATTCGTACTAACCCGCCTCCTAACCCTCAGTATATCAGTGTAGGTAGCGTTCTGGGACGGGGTCTTAACTGTCTCCCACTTCAACAACCGTGGTATCCTCGCCGCGCATTCCTGTGGCACTGTACCAAAATGTGTGCCAAAGTAAGGCACGGCCTCGTACAACCAAACCTTAATTACATCGAACAGGTTAGTTAGTGACATGGACTAAAATTACATCAAACAGAAATCAACACGGTCACACTCATGGATAGCAGAACGTACCTGAAAGGCGTACGGGCACCCCTCCAAGTTATAGCGCTCCACCTGCCTCGTCTTCGCTTGGGCTCGCCTCTTGTAATTTTCTAACCTCCCAACCAAAGCCCTCTTCATCGAGCCCAATGTCTTTTCGTAGGACAACGAACCCCATGGATACGTATTAAATTCATCCAGTCTGTCTACAAAATTCAACCATGTCCTAGACACGTGTCGGCGTCTATCCCGGGCCATGAAGAAACGCTCAAGCACGTAGTACACGCCTAGCTTCACGACATCCTCGTCTGGCATACGAGACACATTCATATTCTTAAGATTTTCATACAAAGCGATGAGATCCAAGTCCATGCCATCGAAGTATGTATCCAACAATCGGCACGGATGCAACATCGTCGGTATTGGTGGCACCGTGGAAGCAAATCGTAAGCCGGTTATCAAACCGAACTCGTGCGCAGAAAAACGAATGAGTCGTCCTGCAAATAAGGAAAAAAATTACATAAGATGACAACGATGTTACAGTTAAATAACTAAAAATATCATACGTGCAAAACTATGACTTTGTAACAACATTGTACATGAAAACCAATTTTTTACCTTCAACAAGGAACCACATCTCCCGGTCGTACCCCACGGTGTTAACCTCCCACTGAAGCACGTGGTGCGCCAACTGAGACGGAAAGGAGAGCCGACGGATGTCTAGGAGAAATCCGAAACATGTTGCACGAAACATCTCCTTCTGCCTCGCACTGAAGCTCGCCCGGATCCATTGTATACAGTCCCAACCTGCCATGTTTGTGACCACGGCCTGGTAGTGTTCCGTATCCGGTGTCTTAAGCGTGAAGGACAGTCCAAATTCACCAGCCATTTGCTTCAAATTGGCAAAAAGAAGTCCATTATAGTTCAATATGAAACAAAAAGGCAAAAAAACAGCCAAAAACAGCCACAAAGCATGCATTCTGCCTAAACGCTCGATAAAGCTCGACGAAACACGACAAACTCGACAAGACTCGACATAACACGACTACACTCGACATGTCTCGACAACACTAGACATATCTCGACAACACTCGACAAAACTCATTTGCCGAGTGTCGAGTGTGTCACTACCACAACATAACTCCTTTGTAAATTTCCGGCAACGACAGCCGAAACCAACCACATACAATACATTTTCAAATCACATATACAAACATAAACGGCCTAAACATTATTAAACAGCCCTAAATCCACTGAACTAGTGAAAACAACATGCATGGCCGGTAAATAAACGCCGTACCTGAATGCCGATCGGTGCTGTGGTCGCCGGGAGTTGAGATGATTGTCGCTGCGCGTCTGTTTGCGTCCCAACCGTTGTCTGTGCGTAACTGTGAGTTTGGAGAGTTGAAACGGTTTGTAGGAGTAAATGGCAGTGAAGCGGGAAGTGACGGTAGAACTAGAACTTTTTAAACCCCAAAGTTCGAGCTCCCCACGTGTCAGTCATCGCGAGTCGCGGGTCGAGGGTCGAGACGAGGCAAATTACGTTATAGACCCTCCGGAGTTCGAGAGTCGAGGTTCGAGTCTTCGTGTGCCGTGAGCTCGAGCGTCGAGTGGTCGTGTGACAGGTTTAGTCGTTCTTCGAGTGTTTGTCTGACGTGTGCTCGAGCTTCGAGTGTTGGTGTGACGAAGTGAACCGCGCTTCGAGTGTTTGTCTGACCGGTTGATCGCGCTTCGAGTGTTCGTGTGACGTGGTGGTCGCGCTTCGAGTGTTCGTGTGACGTGTTGGTCGGGCTTCGAGTGTTCGTGTGACGTGTTGATCGAGCTTCGCGTGTTCGTGTTCAATATGATCGAGCTTCGAGGGGCTGTGTGTCGTGTAGATCGAGCGTCGAGTTATACCTTCGAGTTGCGTCGAGCGTTTAGACCGAACATTCGTTTTTTTCATTTTCATTCCCTTCATTTCATTTCATTTTCTGTTCCGCTAATTAAGTCGAGCGTCGAGTTTCTACCATCGAGTGTCGTCGAGCGATTGGACAGAACACTTGTTTCTTAGAGATTTCGAATCAGATACCAAATTATTTTTCGGTTGGGCGTCAGGTAAGATTATTTTGTTTAACAACAACGCCCATAAAGATGTGTTTAATACAATAATACTGCTTTACAGTGCCAAAATCCAACACCCAAAATATATTATTTTCAAAAGCTTAGGATTTGTTTAAAAAAAAAAAAAAAGAGACAATGTTGCAAACATCAACATTTGGTTTACACATTTGGTATACATCATCCCCTGTCATGCAGCGGAACTGGGTTTCGGCATGTTTGACGATTGTGCCCGGAACTTCCACAACGCCCGCAAGATCGAGAGGAGCTAGACTCACCGACAGAAGGGATTCGATTCCTCCGAGGACGACCGGCTGGTCTCCTCATGACTGGCGGGAGAACCACTCTACTGCGAACCTCCTCAGGAACCACCCAATCCTCACTAACTCCAACAGGAACTACTGGGAGAGCATATGCATGTAACAATGTTTCGGTGGTATACCAATGGGCACAGTAATCATGGCATGTAAGGAGATTCATACGTTTGCATACCGCTAATACATGTGCACACGGAAGCTGGTCAAGATCAAACACACGGCACGTGCATGTACGCGCGTGCATGTCAACTATGCAAACACGGTCGTTGCCTCTAACCTCATACATAGTAAGAGATATACCACTAACCCTCATACGATCTCCTTCCTTTAAACGCTCCTCCATCAACTTGTTTGCCCAGGGTGAGAGATGTGATTCTGAGTTAGCAAAGAGCTGTCGACGCTCATAGAACCATTTCTGCAAGTTGGCCCGAAAATAATCAGCTAACAACGTCACCGGGAGGAATCGATGGTGTCGCAAACAGCTGTTCATCGACTCAGCTATATTTGTTGTCATTATGTTATACCGCCGACCATGAAACTGTGAACGTGCCCATTTCTCGACTCCGATCTCTCGAAGATAAATTGCTGCTGCTGGCATATGCGATTCAATTTGTCGCATATGATAGTTGAAATCAGCACAATGATATGTCCTTGCAGCGCGGTAGTACAATTCCAACAAAGTCTTGTCCTTGAACGTTGCCTTCAAGTTACCCTTGAGATGATGAGTGCACAATCCATGCAGTGCATTAGGAAAAACTGCAACCACAGCACGTTCAATACTACGATGACGGTCAGAAATGAAGACAAGATCTTGGACATTTTGTACAACATGATCACGCAACTGTCTCA
The DNA here is from genome assembly GCA_013180625.2 of Boswellia sacra. Classification (NCBI taxonomy): domain Eukaryota; kingdom Viridiplantae; phylum Streptophyta; class Magnoliopsida; order Sapindales; family Burseraceae; genus Boswellia; species Boswellia sacra. Next base: position 814 of record SNVD02010738.1, on the reverse strand, counting down.
TGAACCAGTTCCAGGAGTCATCATTTTCAGAATGCCCAATTCCAAATGCCAAGGGGTATATTTGTTTATTACCATCCATACAAGAAGCCAAAAACATTGTACCCCTATATTTCCTTTTTAAAAAGGAACCATCAACTGCAATAACTGGCCTAATTGACGATGCAAATCCAGCAATCGAGGCCCCCATACTCATGAAAAAGTATCTGAAATGGTTATCCTCATCAGTTTCTAACGATGTTTTGGTCCCCGGGTTTGCTTTCTCAATCATGTACATGTACTGAGGGAGTAGTGTGAATAATTCCTCATGAGATCTGTGAAGTTCTTGCAAAGCTACCTCCTTTGCCCTCCATGCCTTGTTGTACGTGATATTAACACCCAATGACTCCTGACATCGGACATAATATCTTTTGGATGATATATTCTCGATGCCTCAACGAATTTGCTCTTAATATGTTTGCCAATGACATATGCAGTTGCCTGTTTGTGAACTGGGTGAAGTCCGACTCCGGAGCACGTGTGGTGGTTCTTATACGTTTTCACTTGGAAGAAATGTGAATCGGCCACCTTTATGGCACGTAAACGTCATTTACAAGATTCAGCACGACATACAACCTCAAACCTTGTGGCGTTGGAGTTCCTCACCTTGAATTGAAAGTTTCGTCTTAATGCCAACATCGCTAACTTCTCTCGAAGCTCCGTTTTGCTGTTAACATCTGTCCAACCCCAACCTCAATCTCGTCAACTACAAATGATGAGGCATCATCGCCATCTGTGGAGGGTGGATGGACGATAGGCGGCATCCACCTGAATGTGT
>SNVD02010735.1:0-49848 GCA_013180625.2 Boswellia sacra | reverse complement strand
AATTTAATTTGCTCTACAGAAATGCCGGTTGGCTTCATACTTGAGCATACCACATGAAATTCTTTGAGGTGTTTGTTCGGATCCTCTCCTGCAAAACCATGAAATGTAGGCAAGAGATGAATTAGTCCAGATTTAAGCTCAAAATCTATCTCAAAATTGGTGCTTATGCATAACGGTTGTTGATCAATAATTGGAGCCGCTAACTCCTTAAGAGTCTGATCGTTTTCCATCGCCATTGCTTCCGATTCAGATTTGATTGAACTGCAAGAAGATAGGAGGGAAGTATGTCGTGCAAGGTCAAATTCTGGAGGTGGAGTTGAAATTGAACGATTTAGTCTTAAATTCGAGGATTGGAGAAACTCCTTAATTCTCTTAAGTCGCTGATCCGCTTCTCCCGCGGACATAAAAGCCTAAACACAAACAATCAGGAAATAACAATCAAGAATCAGTAGTAAAAACAGAATAACAAATTGATTAGAAATCAATCCCCGGCAACGGCGCCAAAAACTTGATGCGTTCGAAACTAGCAAGTATACTAGTCGCACAAGTAATAAAGTGATAAGTAGATATCGTTCCCACGAGGATTGATTCTAATTGAATTTGTTATTAAAAAACAACAACAGAATAAATGGAGGGGTTTTGTTGATGGATTAACTAATTGAAATATTAATGTAAATGCACAATAACACAACGCAAAGTAAAATGGAGTGAAAAATCAATGAGAGACACTTGGTTAAGGGTTCTTTCTCTGCCACAAGATATGAATTTTGTGAATTAACATAGAATTGTAATCCAATTACAGCATTGAAGTTATCAAACGTAGATAACAACAAGCTCTGTTATCCCAATCTTTCCTTACTTTGTTGTTAAATAAAACAAGCTCTTTATTTAATCTCTATCCATTAAACAACCTAGAACAAGCTCTCTGAGTTTAATTCAATGGAAGCATTACGATGGAAAGATAGGTTGATCTAAGCAATAATCACACAAGTTCAGATTATTTAACCTAGGTTGTATTTTCTAATTGCAATCTCTGATCACAATTTTGCTACTAATGATTGGAAATTCATGACAATTACGGATCAAGATTTCTAATCTAGCAATAGACAACAACAGATTATATTCAGTTGGGCATTCCAAATACAATCAGTAAGCAATCATAAGCATTAGATATGGGAAAATACAAGCAACTTCAATTAGAGAATTGGATAACAATTTCTTAACCAATCAACTCACAAAATCCATATCAAGGGCTTTGAAATCACCCTCAACCAATTCAGATTTAGTTACACATATTCAATCAGAATAAAAAATACAATACAGAGAAATTCCAGAATTGAAAAGGAAAGAAAGAACTTAGCAAATTCTTTGAAAATCTTCTTGTAGATGAATCTTCTTGGAATTGTAGTTCCTCCTCTTTCAAAATCTTCTTTCTCCTTCAAGAACTCCAAGGGATGAGAGAAATCCAGAAAATGCAGCCTCCTCCCACGTTTTCCCCTCTTCAAGTTATGAAAATAAAACCCTAAAATGTGTTTAAATACTCTGCTACAGTAACGTGCTACAGTGTCCCGTATTATACATGCTACATTGATGTGTGGACTTACATTTCTACACTTCTCACACTGTTTTGATTACAACTTTCGGTACACTGAATGGATTCATAAACCGTAAATTTCTCCAAAAAGTAGAATTCGAGAGCTTTTCAACGGTATATGATATGTCATCGGGTTCATTGTATATCAATACAATTAAATCCGAGAAGCTGGTTGACTAGCAGAGGTGAAAATGAAGGGTTTTACTCCATTTTTGTGCAAGTTGCTCCAAAACTCCTACAAACATCAAAACCACACAAAAACATAAAAATACCAAGGAATATAGCAAAGAAACATGGACGAATTGATATGAAAATGATATATAAATAGACATTTATCAGGAGGAGAGGTGTCTTTCTCAACTAAAATGGAGGCTGAATGATGAATGCTGCTGTTAACTGAGCTAGAGATGGAACTTGTTCAATTGTAGGTTGAGTGACTAGAATAATTGATTCAGTTATAGAAGGTTCAGTTGAAACAATGAGTGGTGTGATGGAGACTGGAATGGTTGTGGTAATTTCTATAGTAGGAATAGGAACTAGAGTAGCTGTTGGTGATTCTATTGTTTCTCGAGCTGTGGATGTGATAGTGGTGGTTGCAAAAAACTGGAATTGGATCTACAGAAGTTGGAACTTTAGCAACAAAGATAGAAATAGCTTAAGTTGATTGCTATGTAAGTACTACTTGTGGTTGACTTGATGGAACTCTAGATTGTGAAGCACCTGTAGGACATGGAACTGGTCCTGAAAATCCTGCAAAATGCTTTGACAAAAAATCATGATGAGCTTGTATTTTTGCATCATTCTCTTTTTCTTGCTTCATGAGTTTCTGCTGATTAGCCAAAATTTGCAATTGTTGCTGCAAAACTGAAGCAACGCTATTCGACAAATTTTGTAAGTTATCTTGCTTAGATTCTAAGGACTGCCTTGTGGTCATTCTAGCCCTTTTTGGAGGTGGTTCAACTTCCTCCCCTTCCTCTTCTTCATTAACTTCTGCATCAACTTCTTCTTCAGGATCCTCATCATCATCATCTCTTTGTTGCCCCTTTACTCTTTTCATAAAACCACTTGTTATAAGAGACTCTAGTGGTTCTATGATATCATCATTTTCAATTTCAATGCCATTTTTCATTAAAATTCCCATTATAAAACAAGGAAAAGGTAATCTCTAGGAATGATTCTTTGCAGAAGCAATGATAGAATCAAATACCTATATTCCCAAATTGATACTCTTGTTTTTGGCTAAACAATACAAAAACTTAGCTCTATCAAAGCTAATGGCAATTGAATGCGAGGTAGTAGTCCAGTTATATCTAGCAATTTTGTCCAAGATTTTATACTTAGGCAACAACTGTCATTGGTTAATCTATTCATGCCCTTTGATAGTATAACCGGTAAGCTCTCTCTAGGCAACACTCTTTGTAACTTCCAATGAATAAATCTCATGATCAACAACCCCTAGGTATCTGTAGATGATCATTAATAACATTTGGAGAGAAGGGAACGATATCTAACTTTGGAAGCATCATTCATATCATGAATCATATTGCCATAAAATTCTCTAATTAGAGAAGTAGTAGGGAGTTGAAACTGGGTAACCGATTTACTCCACTACATGTCCTAAAGAACAGTATCAAACACATATGTTCTAAACACTAGTAGAAAAAGGACCTACGGCAACGTGCATTGCACGTTGCGAAAGCCTTTTCGCAACGTGCAGGTGCATGTTGCTGTTCTACCTGTTGCAAAAAAGTCCAGAACATTTCGCAACGTGCATTGCACGTTGTCGTAGGCCGTTTTGCACGTTGCTATTTGAGATTTCACAACGTGCATTGCACGTTGTTAAATACCCAGCAATTATAAACTTTTAGCAACGTGCAATGCACGTTGCTGTATCTCATATAGCAATGTGCAATGCACGTTGCTGTATATCAAATAGCAACGTGCATTGCACGTTGCTGTATCTGAATTCGCAATTTTTTGACAACGTGCATTGCACGTTGCCGTAGGTATAATATATATTTTAAAAATAAATGCATATATATTTTTATAAATTTTTGGATAATTTGTGATGCTTGTAATATTTTATAACTGTATACATCATAATAGAAATGATTACATTCAAGTTAACAATTATATATAATATCAAATTGCATATTTAAATTGAAATGAATATCATTACAATAGTAAAAGTTTAAATACTTGTATCTATACAACCAGTAAGAAGCATTGGAATTGAAAATAAGTAACATACATGAACGATAAGAAAATAACAAGTACTAGATGATTTGAGTGTTTAAAGTACCACAAATGAAACAACCATTAGAAATCATGTTCCTCTATCCTAATTCCTTCATTTCTTTCTTCAGCAGCAGCTTCCATGACTGCATGATGTTCCTTTCGCAATCTTTTTTTAGGTTTCCTTGAGGACTACAAATAAAATTAAGTATATAAGTTCAATTGTTAATAATAATCAAACTAAAAATTGAAAAAAAAACACTAATGAATCGGTACTTACCTCCGCACCATTCATCTTCTTCATCAATTAAAAAAACCTTAAAATAACATTTATAGTGACAAAAACAAGTCAAATCAGTTAGCTAACTCAACAAAAAAAAGAGAAAAATAAATACTAATGAGATGAATAAATACTAATGATATCGGAAGTTTATTTTCATCTGGTAACATATCATGGATAAGTTGAAGCAATTCATCAAAACAAGCATTAGATAGTGCATGTGTAACTTTGAGCTTGAATAATGCAATAGTAGCTGACATTTTTGAATACTTTGTACAACCAAGCCACAAAGGAGTTTCAGCATCTTTAATTAAGTTTGCAAGCTCTTCCTTGCTTGTTTCACTATCATTATGTGAAATATTTCCTTCTTCCTAAACATAGCACTCCAAAGTAAATTGGGTTTTACTTCTTCCTCCACTTAACGTGTTTTTCTTTCTCTCCTCCACTTCAGCTATATTAATTATCTGTCCCAAAGTCTCTCATGCTTTCCTTAAGGTTTCTTGAATGGTGATAATAGAAGATATTGTTTAGCTCATTCAACAGACAAACTGCAAGACATTAATTGCATCAATTTAGAAAATAATGGAAAAATGGACTGTTTACATGGTAGGTAACTCCTGCATTACAAATATAATAAGGACAAGGAAAAAATATTATCCAAATGGAAACTTAAATATAGTTTTAACAATGAGCAGGACAGAGATTTTAAAAGCTATTCAATATATAAGCAACAGATAGACATACTTGAATTTGGTAGGTGTAAGAGGAAGATGGTTAGGAAGTACCAACTCCAATTTTTAAACACTCACAACTCTCAAGCAGTAGTTAAACGATCACTAGGTAGTTGCTTTTTCCATATCCATTGAGCCACTGAAGGAACTTGCACCCTATAGTTGTTCAATGCTTTATCTATTTGGTTCAAGGTACAAAATCCAATCACAAAATGACCACCAGACAGAAAACAGTAAATACAAAGTTAAATTATTTTAATGAACAAAATACAGTTACGAGGCATGAATCATATAAGGTTAGCTACCTTGTCTAGCCGCTTTATTGCATTCAGCTACAATCTTTCCAGAATTTCGGCCACCAATTTTTACAAATGATCCCATGGCTGATAAACCTTTGAAGCTGCTATTGCCTTCACTGGAATTGCTGGACTTCTTTGATGTCCTTGGTTTTGAGAGACTAATATCTAGTTCTGTAGAATCGTTGATCATCTTGGCTGCAACTAGGTTGGCAATGCTGCATCTGCAAAAGGGGCAAGTGAGGGCCTCAGGAAAAGCAGCTGTGAGGTCAGGTTTCTTGTGGCAGCACAGGGCTAGCATGCAATGAGAGTGCACATTTGATCGCCACATGGTTTTACCTTAATTGAACACAGATGGTCAAAGCATATGCAGTATAACTCAACATCACTGGCCTCAGAGGTCTTGTCCTCTTTCTCAACATCAGAAGGTGAAGGCGAAGGAAGTAAGCAGGTTGATTCACTCAAAATGGCTTTGTCCCTCTCCTCATTTTTCTCCATTAAGGCCTTCTCTAGCAGTGCTTTCGTCTCTGGATTTAGATCAGTCATGAACCTTAATTGCAAGGGCCAGACAAGAGGCTTGTAGGCAATCTGAATGGCCATTGTAGGCAGCATAATGTAGTCAAGTTCTTCTGTGAAAAGAATCAAATTTCAGAATAAATGCCCCACTTTCAATGAGCTTTTTCACCCAAGATGTCTTTCCATGCATTGCAGCCACCATGAATGGGGTCTGTTTATGGTGATTCAAGACATCTGGACTGGTATATTAAAAAAAAAAATTGGTCCAAAGGCATAGAAAGGACCTCGATCTGGCCATAAGCTGCTGCCAAATGGAATGCATATTGCCTTCCATGTATAGTGTTCATCTGCAAGACACTTGGGTCCGTTTCCACCATATCCTCAATCATCTGCAGGCCCCCATTCTCCACAGCATTGAACAGTGGATGTTCATGGCCTTTTCTGCAACTCATTACCTGACCCATCACTCCTCCTTTGCATGCACCTGAAATCAGTCAATGAGAGCAGTCTAGATACCTTCTCACGCGCCACCTTCGACAGTGGCGTCTTACACTGGTGGCAATGAGTCAAAATTAGTCTCTTGAAGAATATATCAAAATAGAAAATCCATGCTAAGTCAACAAAAGCTTCCACATGGCATGTAAAATCTTAAATATGTAAATTAGAATTTTTAAGAAATCTTTCGAAACCCTCATAATAAGTAATTGCTTAGTCCTTGAGTTGTAGATTAAAACAGAAATGGGGAAGAGAACCTGCCTGTAAATAGCACCAAGTCTGGCTGCATTTCAAACAAGCTCAATTAGATAGATAAGAATTTTAACTAAAAAATATGGCACCCAATACAATTCTCATTGTTTTTCAATTCAAAATTAGTAATATGACAATTACAAGCACATAATTTTCCAATAATCATTATAGAAAAATAAAATCTGCATTACTGTTATTTTAAGAAGAGAGAGACAGCACCTGAAGTGATCGAAGAGCTTTGGTGTCTTCTTGTAAATCCCAGTCGTCATGCTCTACACAAAAATTAAAAAAGAAAATATCATGCATAAATTACAGAAGTATACGAGAATTCTGAAACCAAATAGAGAGAAACTCACGACGTCTCTGACGATGGCGATTCGGACGGCGGAAGATGGCATGGCGGGAGATGAACGAGCGATGCTTTTGGGCGGAGTGGAGAGACAGGAAGCAGAGAAGAAGAGAAAACCGAGGGCAAAACAAAATGTTGAACTAGGTCTTCGATTGAACTAAGAATAAATTCACAGACCACAACCACCATATAAACCAAATCGGGCAAAAAATTAAGAAGACTAGCAACTGAACTCACATATCAGGAAAAAAACAATCCAAATTGGGCTATTAAATGGAGGCGGCCAGCGCACGCGAATAGCACGGCTATAGGAGATGCCTCCATCCCATCCAACTCCTCCACTTCTTTTGCCTGTACCTGGGTCGCCGCTGCAACAGCCTTCGCCCCCGGGGTTCAGATAACGGTCGCAGCAACTCTAAAGGCTCCGATCTCTGTTTTCGATGACAACAACTCCCAAGCTCGAGACACAGAGAGAGACGAGAGGGAGCTTTGCGTTTAAGGAACGAGAGGCGAGAGAACAGGGAGAGTGAGGGAAGTTATTAATTTGTTATTATAAATAGTTGTTCATTTTTATTTTATTTTATTTTATTTTATTTTTATCAAAACTTATGACAATGTTATATTATTTGAAATAAAATTTAATTGAGATTTTTAATTCCTTAATTTTTTACAAAAATATTTTAAATAATGTGATCTCATTATAAAATAATTTAATTTATTTCATGCAATTCTCAAGTTAAAAAATGATTTTCTATAATTTAATATTTAAAGTTTATTATTTTTATGTAGAAAATAATATTATTTTTATTTAAATATTATTAAATATTATTTTATTAATTTTATAAATTAAAAATAAAATTTTATTAGTTAATTAATATTCTTATATTTTAATTTCTTTATTTTATTTAAATTTAAATATGAAATCAATGTAATTTTCTTATTTGTAATTTTATTTCATTTGTTTTAAGATTTTATATAATTCTTCACAATTTGAAGAATTAATTTATAAATAAATACATTTTGCAACGTGCAAAAGTTGCACGTTATGAAATTGTACCTTTTTCGCAACGTGCAACTTGTGCACGTTGCGATATGTACCTTTTCGCAACGTGCAGTCAATGCACGTTGCTGAATATACCATTTCGCAACGTGCAATCAATGCACGTTGCAGAATGTACCATTTCGCAACGTGCATTAATGCACGTTGCGAAAAGCCTGTTGTTGTAGGCTCTTTTTCTTCTAGTGAAAGGTCTCTACCTTGACAAATCGTTCCTTCCAGAGCTCCCTTGCTGAAATATATTCATCAACCCTCTCCTTTGCTTCCTTAGAGACAAATTTGCCTTCAATGGGATTAAAATCCTCAAAAGCATTGAATTAGTTCACATGCATGTCATAGTCCTCATTTCTGGCTAATTCATCATGATCAGAGGATTGTGTTTCCTCTTGATTCTAAGCCTCTGATGTTTCTTCATCAGCATTTGATCCTTGTTCTTGGTCTTGTGATGGATCAACTTGTTCTTAAGTTTCTTGTTGAGTTGGTGGTGACTCCTCTAGTGGCGTTTCTTATGATAAAATCTATGATGGTGAGTCATATAGTGCCGATTGTATTAACTTTGACTAACATTGAAGCTTCGGTGCCATTTTGGTGAACTGAAATTGCAAGAAAAAAGCCCTAACATAGACTATTTTGAGTTCTATTCAAATTATAACTGAATTAAGATAATGCTAGAAATAAAAGATAATTTCCTTTAATCACAAATCCTAACAAAATTAGGATAACACAATTACAAATTCCCCCTCAAATTTTTGGTTTGAAATTAAAAAAAATTTCCTCAAGAAACTAAATCACAAAGATTTAGGCAATTAATGGATTAAATGCAATGGTTGAATGCTGTTGGTTTCATCACTTCAACAAAATTTCAATTTCAAACCTCCTTGTTGATGTGTCAACCTTGTGGACATGTAACTCAAACAATTAAATACACAACTAAGTTAGATACAAAATTAAATTAAGCAATCATACATAATGTAACTAAACTAGTTAACACCGTCTTGACTAAGATATCCTAACATCACATGATTTATTTTGACAATGCATATTTGGAGCTGCATAAATCAGAATTAATCAAACTCGATTAAGTGGTCAATCTCAACATATCTTCAAAATACGCAAAAGTTATTTGAATTTAAACTCAAATACAATGGCTTCACACATGCATCGTGGTAACCTTTTTTGTGTTGAATAGGCAATCTAAATATATTTCTTAGATACACATTAATTGTTTTCAAATGATGGCTTTCACTCAACACATATAGTTAGCCCTTTCTACATTTACAATTAAATTTCATTTATCAAAGTTAGTAATGAAATAAACACATACAGCTCATGGAATGCAAAGTTAAAATAAACCTCATGATGCTTCAGATAAGTCATGTGAGACTAGAACAGTGATCATTCATGCAATTGATGCAAACCAATTGTCTTTCTCAGCTTTTCAAATCTGGACGAGTCTAGTGCCTTGGTAAACAAATCAACTAGTTGGTTTTCAGTTGAGACATGCTCAATATGGACTGTTCTAGATTCAATTAACTCTTTAATAAAATGATACCTAATATCTATATGCTTAGTTCTTCAGTGTTGGACAAGGTTTTTGAAGATGTTAATTACACTTGTGTTATCACAAAAGATTTTCATGGATTCGTGAGTTATACCATAGTCTTCACACATTCGTTTCATCCATAGCCAATTGAGTGCAGCTACCAACAACTACATACTCATCTTAAATAGTTGAGAGGGAAATTGAATTTTGGTTCTTATTGTGCCAAGCCACCAAGTTGTTCCTTTTAACTGCTAATAGATGTTGTTCCTTTAGACATGACTAGAACTATGCATATAATCCTGCACTAAAGCTGATGTTAGATTTACTTGTAGTTAAGTACAAAAGGCTTCCAATCATGCTCTGTATAGGCTTTAATCAACATCATTCATTGTATTGTCCCGTGACAGTTTAAGATTGGTAGCAATTGGTATTCTCATTGCTTTGCTTTTGTCCACCTCAAATTTCTTCATTAAGTTCTTTACATACTTAGTTTGAGAGATAAAGATGCCATCATCAAGCTGTTTGACTTGAAGTCCAAGAAAAAATGTTAGTTCACCTACGGTACCATCTCAAATTCTCCTTACATAAGCTCAACAAACTCATTAGTTTTATCATCAAGTGTAGAACTAAACTGATGCGTTCGAAACTAGCAAGTATACTAGTCGCACAAGTAATAAAGTGATAAGTAGATATCGTTCCCACGAGGATTGATTCTAATTGAATTCGTTATTTTCCAGCAACGATAAACTAAACAGGGGGGGGTTTTGTTGAATGATTAACTGAATGAAATAAGAATGCAAATTAAGAATAACAAAACAGAAGTTAATTTGAATGAAAGATCAATGAGAGACACTTGGTTAAGGGTTCTTTCTCTGTCACAAGATATGAATTTGTGAATTAACATAGAATTGTAATCCAATTACAGCATTGAAGTTATCAACCGTAGATAACAACAAGCTCTGTTATCCCAATCTTTCCTTACTTTGTTGTTAAATAAAACAAGCTCTTTATTTAATCTCTATCCATTAAACAACCTAGAACAAGCTCTCTAAGTTTAATTCAATGGAAGCATTACGATGAGAAAGATAGGTTGATCTAAGCAATAATCACACAAGTTCGGATTATTTAACCTAGGTTGTATTTTCCAATTGCAATCTCTGATCACAATTTTGCTACTAATGATTGGAAATTCATGACAATTACGGATCAAGATTTCTAATCTAGCAATAGACAACAACAGATTATATTCAGTTGGCCATTCCAAATACAATCAGTAAGCAATCATAAGCATTAGATATGGGAAAATACAAGCAACTTCAATTAGAGAATTGGATAACAATTTCTTACACAATCAACTCACAAAATCCATATCAAGGGCTTTGAAATCACCCTCAACCAATTCAGATTTAGTTACACATATTCAATCAGAATAACAAATACAATACAGAGAAATTCCAGAATTGAAAAGGAAAGAAAGAACTTAGCAAATTCTTTGAAAATCTTCTTTGTAGATGATGCGTTCGAAACTAGCAAGTATACTAGTCGCACAAGTAATAAAGTGATAAGTAGATATCGTTCCCACGAGGATTGATTCTAATTGAATTTGTTATTTTCCAGCAACGATAAACTAAACAGGGGGGGTTTTGTTGAATGATTAACTAAATGAAATAAGAATGCAAATTAAGAATAACAAAACAGAAGTTAATTTGAATGAAAGATCAATGAGAGACACTTGGTTAAGGGTTCTTTCTCTGCCACAAGATATGAATTTGTGAAATAATCAATACAAACTCGCCACCCGGTTTGGATACGAGTGGGAACTAGCTCATTATTATCATTCTTAACCACCGTAACACCAGATTTCTTCGGAACAACTTGAACTGGACTCACCCACTTGCTGTCTGAAATTGGATAAATCACACCCACATCTAACAATTTCAGGATTTCTTTCTTGACAACTTCCATCATAGGAGGATTCAACCTCCGCTGTGCTTCTCTAGTGGGCTTGGATCCCTCTTCTAACAAGATGCGGTGCATGCATACGGCTGGACTAATACCTTTGATGTCAGCGACTGTCCACCCAATGGCCGTTTTGTGATCTCGGAGCACTCGGATGAGTTTCTCTTCTTGTAATGGTGCAAGACCCTTTGCTATTATGACTGGCAAAGTATCTTTCTCACCTAGGAATACATGCTTCAAATGATCTGGAAGAGGCTTAAGCTCCAAGGCAGGTGCTTTCATCACGGAAGGTAAAAGTTTCTCATTAGATAAAGGCAATTCAATGTACGAAACATCATACCTATTTGTGGTGATAGCTATAGTCTCATCCAAGCTTGCCACAGCTTCCTCCACTTCTTTAGACACTTGTATCAACTTCCTCGATTCTCTGGAATTTTCTGCCCCTATGTGCTCACTAATGGCTACTTCCATGCATCCTTGCGAGTTAACTCAAAAAGTTGTTGTGCCAAAGAATCAATAACATCAACTGCAAAAACAGAATGCAAGTCACTAGGGTACCTCATTGCCTCAAAAATATTGAAACGAATCACCTCGCCATCAAACTCCATGGTGAGAGTGCCATCATGAACATCAATCTTAGTTCGGGCAGTTTTCAAGAATGGTCTCCCCAAAAGAATCGGTGTTGGATTGGGAGATGTCTCATCCTCCATTTCAAGAACATAAAAGGCTGCTTGGATATACCAATTGATACCTGACAAGCACATCTTTCTACAACTCCCTTGGGAATGCATTGACGATCAGCAAGTTGGAATACCAATACCAGTTTTCGCAAGGGGTCCAAGATTCAAAGAAGCATAAATAGAATATGGCATGACATTAATAGATGATCCTAAATCTAACATAGCTCTTTCAAACTTGGTATTACCAATGGTGCATGGAATGGTGAACGTACCTGGATCTTGCATTTCAGAGGAATTTTTCTTTGCAATACAGCTGAAACATTTTCCCCCACACTTACCTTCTCATTTCCTTTCAACTTCCTCTTGTTGGTGCATAACTCTTTCAGAAAATTTGCATAACGAGGCACTTGCTTGATAGCATCCAGAAGTGGTATGTTTACCTCGATCTTGCGAAAAGTTTCTAGGATTTCTTGTTATTGTTCCTCCTTCCTTGATTTTGCAAATCTGCTAGGAAAAGGTGGAGGAGTAACATATGAAGGAATATGGGTTTTAGGATTAACCTTAGAAGATGATGTTTTATTCATGGTGGGAGTGGTGTCATCCCCTTAATCAGTTTGTGATTTCTTTGGTGGAATCTCTAATTGCTTCCCACTTCTCAAAGTTACAGCACTAGCATTCTCTCTTGGATTGATCACCGGCTGAGAAGGTAATTTTCCTGAGCTTTGACTCTCAAATTTGCTCATGTTAGTGGCCAATTGTCCCATTTGATTTTCAAGGTTTTGGATACTTGCCCTAGTTTCCTGCTGAAATTGCATTGTGTTAGTGGCAAGTGCTTTAACAATATCCTGGAGAGACATACCTGAATTTTGTGGAGCTGGTTTGTGGTGCTGGTTGTGGTTGTGCTTGAAATGGTTGCTGCACCCTTGGTTGATTGAAACCTGGTGGTCGATTTGGTATGGCATTTGGGGCAATTGGTTGATGATTCCCATATCTTAAATTAGGGTGATCTCTCCATCCAGCATTGTAAGTATTGGAGAAAGGGTCATACCTTTGCCTTGGTTGTCCTGGAAATCCACCCATGGCATTGGCTTGTTCTGTATCTCCTTCTTGCAAAGTTGGACACATGTCGGTTGGATGGTCCATGGCAGAACATACCCCACATGCATAAGATTGCTGCATATGTCCTACAGCCATTTTTTTTACAAGAGAGGTAAGTTCACAAAGTTGTCGTTCAATGTTTGAAGTACTTACCTCATTTACTCTTTTTGGTAGTTGTGGCTCAAATTGACTGCTGAATTGTTGGGAGTTCGCTGCCATGTCACTAATCAAACGTCTTGCCACGTTTGGTGTTTTATTAACTAGTGCTCCACCACTAGCAGCATCAATGATACTCCTTTCCATTGGTAAGAGACCCTCATAGAAATATTGAATTAGGAGTCCATCACTAATTTGGTGGTTTGGACAGCTAGCACATAACCTTTTAAATCTCTCCCAATATTCATGAAGTGATTCTCCATTGTGTTGTCGAATGCCACTAATATCTTTTCTAATATTTGTAACTTTCGAGGCTGGAAAGTATTTCTCCAAAAAGAGTTTACTCATCTCATTCCAAGTGGTAATGGTACCTGGTGGTAGATAGTATAGCCAATCTTTTGCCGAATCTGCTAATGAGAATGGGAAAGCTCTCAATTTAATTTGCTCTTCAGAAACGCCAGTTGGCTTCATACTTGAGCATACCACATGAAATTCTTTGAGGTGTTTGTTCGGATCCTCTCCTGCAAAACCATGAAATGTAGGCAAGAGATGAATCAGTCCAGATTTAAGTTCAAAATCTATCTCAAAATTGGTGCTTATGCATAGCGGTTGTTGATCAATAATTGGAGCCGCTAACTCCTTAAGAGTCTGATCGTTTTCCATCGCCATTGCTTCCGATTCAGATTTGATTGAACTGCAAGAAGATGGGAGGGAAGTATGTCGTGCAAGGTCAAATTCTGGAGGTGGAGTTGAAATTGAACGATTTAGCCTTAAATTCGAGGATTGGAGAAACTCCTTAATTCTCTTAAGTCGCTGATCCCCTTCTCCCTCGGACATAAAAGCCTAAACACAAACAATCAGGAAATAACAATCAAGAATCAGTAGTAAAAACAGAATAACAAATTGATTAGAAAATCAATCCCCGGCAACGGCGCCAAAAACTTGATGCGTTCGAAACTAGCAAGTATACTAGTCGCACAAGTAATAAAGTGATAAGTAAGATATCGTTCCCACGAGGATTGATTCTAATTGAATTTGTTATTTCCAGCAACAATAAACTAAACAGGGGGGGTTTTGTTGAATGATTAACTAAATGAAATAAGAATGCAAATTAAGAATAACAAAACAGAAGTTAATTTGAATGAAAGATCAATGAGAGACACTTGGTTAAGGGTTCTTTCTCTGCCACAAGATATGAATTTGTGAATTAACATAGAATTGTAATCCAATTACAGCATTGAAGTTATCAACCGTAGATAACAACAAGCTCTGTTATCCCAATCTTTCCTTACTTTGTTGTTAAATAAAACAAGCTCTTTATTTAATCTCTATCCATTAAACAACCTAGAACAAGCTCTCTAAGTTTAATTCAATGGAAGCATTACGATGAGAAAGATAGGTTGATCTAAGCAATAATCACACAAGTTCGGATTATTTAACCTAGGTTGTATTTTCCAATTGCAATCTCTGATCACAATTTTGCTACTAATGATTGGAAATTCATGACAATTACGGATCAAGATTTCTAATCTAGCAATAGACAACAACAGATTATATTCAGTTGGCCATTCCAAATACAATCAGTAAGCAATCATAAGCATTAGATATGGGAAAATACAAGCAACTTCAATTAGAGAATTGGATAACAATTTCTTACACAATCAACTCACAAAATCCATATCAAGGGCTTTGAAATCACCCTCAACCAATTCAGATTTAGTTACACATATTCAATCAGAATAACAAATACAATACAGAGAAATTCCAGAATTGAAAAGGAAAGAAAGAACTTAGCAAATTCTTTGAAAATCTTCTTTGTAGATGAATCTTCTTGGAATTGTAGTTCCTCCTCTTTCAAAATCTTCTTTCTCCTTCAAGAACTCCAAGGGATGAGAGAAATCCAGAAATGCAGCCTCCTCCCACGTTTTCCCCTCTTCAAGTTATGAAAATAAAACCCTAAAATGTGTTTAAATACTCTGCTACAGTAACTTGCTACAGTGCCCCGTATTTAATAACATGCTACAGTGATATATGGAATTACAAATATACACTTCTGATACCATTTTTATCACAACTTTTGGTACACTACATAAATTCATGAACCGTAAATTTCTCCAGAAAATAGACTTCGAGAGCTTTTCAATGGTATATAGCATGTTATCCGGTTAATTGTATATCGATACAATCAACTCCAAGAAATTGGTTGACTAGCAGAGGTGAAAATGAAGGGTTTTACTCCAATTTTTGTGTAAGTTCCTCCAAAACTCCTATAAACATCAAAAACCACACAAAAACATAAAAATACCAAGGAATATAGCAAAGAAACATGGACGAATTGATATGAAAATGATATATAAATAGACACTTATCATAAACACTATGTCATCAACATAGATTTGACCAATAATATACTTAGATGCATGCTTTATGAACAAGGTTTTGTCATTGCTACCTCTAATATATCATTTTTCAAGGGGAAAGGTTGTAAGCCTTCCACAACGAGCTCTTGGAGCTTGTTTCAGACCATATAGAGCCTTTTTTAGTTTGTACACATAAGTGGGATGCTTAGGATCCATACAGTATTTTCATCGTTTGATAAAAGCTTCCTCATTAAAATTCCATTTAAAAAAGTTTTGACATCCATTTGAAAAAGTTTGAAATTCAAACAAACAAGTAATAACATGCAATAATGGATTCTAGCCTAGCTATAGGTGCAAAGGTCTCATCAAAATCAATTCCCTCAAGTTGTATACCCTTGAGCAACTAGTCCAACCTTATTCCCAATCACTTGCCCATTTTCATCACTCTTGTTCTTAAAAATCCATTTAATTCCAATGACATTAGTATTTTCAGGTCTGGGAACGAAAATCCAAACTTTATTTCTTTCAAATTGATTCAGCTCCTCTTGCATGGCTTGAATCTAGGCTTCTTTCTTAAAAGCATCATTAACAGTTTTAGGTTTAACAAGTAATAGATAGCAAGAAAATCCCACTTGATTCCTTACCTTACTTTTGGTTTTAACTTCACCTTTTGGACTTCTAATGACAAAAGTGGTACGATGTGCCTTTTGAATCCAAGTTAGGGGATCCTTGGTCTTATCATCAATTTTGATTTCATTTCTCCTCAAATCAACACTGTTAGACGTTTCAGTCTCATCTGTCTTAACTTTGGCAATTTCATCTTGTGTGACTAGTCTTGAATTTTCTATAGATTTTGGTTTATCTCTATCAGCAGGAACTAAAAAGATTTCAATGATCTCTTCTTTTGAGCAATCTACATAATCATCACCATCATCAAACACAAAATTAGCAGATTCTATAATGTTTTCAGTTCTCATATTATAGACGTTATATGCTTTGCTATTTAAAGAATAACCAATAAACACTCATCATCACTTTTCTCATGAAATTTTCCAAGTTGATTTGTCATTAAGAATATAGCACCTACAAGAAAAAAATATGAAAGTATTGAAGATTAGTTTTCTCCCTTTCAACGGCTCATAAGGTGTTTGATAGGTTCCTGGCCTTAAGAAAACTCTATTAATTAATACAGCATGCTATGTTGATTGCCTCTACCTAAAGCCTTTTTGTAAGCTTCTTGCTATTCAACATCACTCGAGCCATCTTTTGTAGTGTTTGTTCTTTCTCTTCACCACTCCATTCTGTTCATGTGTCTTCAGAGCAGAAAATTCATGAGTGATGCCATGAAGTTTGCAAAAATATGCATAACTTCCATTCTCAAATTCCTTACATGGTCATTTCTAATCCTAACAATCCTCATAATGTTTTTGTTTTGTTCATTCTCCAACCTAACACACAAGTTTCTAAACACATCGAATTTTTCATATTTATCCTTAACAAAATATACCCAAGTATACCTTGAATAGTCATCAACACATATAAACACATACCTTTTTCCTACAATGCTTTGGACTTGCATTGGACCCATGAGATTCATATGTAACAGTTTAAGAATCTTTGAGGTACCAAGAAAAGAATTAGAACCATTTGAACTTTTAATTTGCTTACCTTTTTGACAAGGGCCACACAAAATTTCAGGCTTATGCTCAAATTTAGGCACTCCTCTAACTGCACCAGTCTTACTTAGTTTAACTAAGTCTTTATAATTCATGTGACCAAGTTTTTGATGTCATAATTCAATCTCAGAAGTCTTAGCATGCAATGAACTCAGTTTAATCAATAAATAACAATTGTCATTAAACCTAATACCTTTAAGAATGCAATTCTTGCTGGAATCAAGGGCCATGCATTTATTCTTATTAAACTCAACAGTATATTTATCACCACAGATCTGACTAATACTAAGCAAATTAGCTTTAAGACCTTTAACATAAAGAACACCAGTAAGTTCTTGCAAAGTAGCAACACATAACGTACCTTTGCCCATGACTCTGCTTTTAGCACCATCTCTAAATGTGATTGAACCTTAACTGCATGATTTGAAATTTTTTAGCAACTCTTTATTATTTGTCTTATGTCTCGAACAACCACTATCAAAGTACCAAGACTCATTAGTAGATGCATTCAAGACAGATAAAACAACAATATATTTATCTGTGTTCTTTTTAATCCAGTTCAGTTGTACTTTATGTGACTGCTTAAGTTGGGTGTTATGTGACTGCCTATGCTGTTGTTCATTTTGATATAGCAACTTATAACATCTAGGCCTAATGTGTCCCTTAACACCATAAAAGTAACATGTTGGCGCAAATTTTCTAGTCACAAACATTGAAGACTTAATCGAATGTGATAATGCACTATGAAATGAATTCTTATAGGCCATTTGGTACACGGGATAGGAATCTTGAGGATGGGATTCACATTGCTGGGAAAGTAAAACATAGAAATCTGATATCTGGGAAAGTATGATTACTGTGTTTGGTTTGCTACAGGAATCTCGGTCTAGATTACTATGGGAATCAGCTTATTGTGTTTGGTTGTACACAGGAATGTTAATTTTCTTTATTATGTGAGTAACCTTGATAATACAATTTTTTTTACTTTATCAAAAAGACTTAAAATTTTTTTCTTGTTCTAGTATAATTGTAATATAAATATATGTATTCAGTTACATATATATATATATATATATATAATAATTTTGAAGATTTTAAAAATTATTTATTATGAATTGCTATAAATAATTTAAAAATATTTTGAATTTATTATAAATCCGTTATAAATTATAATAAATATTTTTCATAAATTTATTATAAACTACTATAAATAATTTATAAATTTATCATAATATGTATGAATAAATTTATCATAAATTTATTAATAATTTTGTTGTATTAATAATTTATCATAATATTGGAAAGGTCAGATGCATAAATGTTTTTTTCTTTTAAATCACACTTTTATTACAAAGAAATCATTCTTGGACATATACAGAATGTTGTTTTCTGTTTCCTTAGATTTGATTTAGTTTTTACGGAATCTTAATTAGGGATTTGAGTTTCCGTCGGATTTGTGAACTTATTCTGTGTTTCTAGGGATAAATCTAGTGTTATTATGTGATTTTTATGGTTTGATGTGTATGAAAACTGCGAAAACCGACGGGTTTCATCGCGAGGTAGACGATGGCAAGTGTCGAATTTATGTCGACTCCACTCGACACTCGACACTTACATGTTGAGTCATATCGGATTTACAACCGACACTCTATATCAGTCTATTTTCGAAGACATTGAGTGTCGGATACGTGGAAATCGACATATAGATGTCTCGAACCATGTATCCGACACTCGACATGTCGGATGAAAGCTTGTGTTGAGCTCTATCGAGTTCTGTCGAGCGTTTTGTCAGGTTGCTTGTTTTAGCTTTGTTTTTTTACCTTTTTGTATCATATTTAACTAAGGGGCCCTAATTGTGTCTATTTTTTCAATTTCCCCAAAAAAATAAACAAACATGCAAGAAGAAAACAAACCTGCTATCATAAATATCTAATAAAACATGGGAATTGAAGAAAAATTTGATGATTGATGCTAGACCATCATCTAATGGTGTAAACAAAGTTACAAAACAAGGTAAGCCTGTGCTATTCCCAAAGCAAGCTGATTTAAGTTTCATTGTAATACTATTTGTCACAATGAAGAACATCAAAGTTAGTAACATTTGTCGACACAATGTGGCCAAAAGTTGATGAGTACTCCGGAATACCATCAAAAGTTCCCAAAATCATGACTATAAAGTTCACCCAATTGCCATCAGCAACAAAGTTTGCCAAAAAAACAAAAAAGTTCCATTCCATCTCATTCCAATAGTCCAAGAAGAAATTCAAGTTTGAATTCCTCATCCAATGTGAAGAAAAAATCTATGTTAGCTTGATTTTGGACAAGAAGTTGTCCAACTTTAACTCGTTGTGAATCTGTTAGCCCTTCAACTTTTTTAAGTTTATCGAAGATTTTCATCCTCCTAGTTACTCCTTTAGTTTCAACCTGAAAGCAATCAGCAATTCTGCTAATGTTGTCACTAGCAGCAGCATGCATTTCACCAAATTTTTACACTGTGGCATTCAACATATCAACCAAAGGATCCACATTTCTTGATCTTTTCCTACTTTTTCTACCTGTTTGTGTTGAACCAACTGGTGTGCTTGTGTGACTCATGCTTGTAGTACCAATAAGGTTATCTACTAGGTTGAATGGATCGAACTCAACATTTTGATCACTCTCTACCTCTCTATTAATAATCTCTTCAACCATTTCAGAAAACCCCACTTCACCTTGTCCATTGGGACGGTCCTTCGCAAACACGGTTCCCAAATCATCAAAATGTGAAAATGATTTGTTTCGTAAGCCTTTTGCATTTGGATGACTCTGTGTAAATGTTAGAAGACATACAACAAACATTAGATAGAACAAGTGGAAGGAAATGCTTTAAATTTGTTATACTATAATGACATTCAACTAATTCAACTAAGTAAACAAACAACAAAAATCCTTACCTTAACCCAATCATCAAACACGCTCAATTTAGCAACAACACACTTGAGTTCATCATTCCAATCAAATCCACTTGCAACAGGTCCCAACATCTCAGAAATTGCATTAAATTGTTTATTTAGAATCTTGATACGAGAATCAATGTGAGGTTGTGCTCTCAGTCCACAATCAGGAATCTTCTCATTCATCATTTTTTCTAATTGCTGTAAATAGCCTGGTTTAAAAGTTCCATTATCTGCTTTCCACCTTCCACTATTAGCTATCTCTAACAAACACTCAACCAACTTGCTATCCTCAGCTGAAGTCCATTGATGCTTTTTTACTGTATTTGGTGGTTGTCGGTCTGGAGCATCCATTCTGCTGAATGTAGATATAACTCACATCAAGTTAGATTAGAAAAAAGTATGAAAAAATTAGTAACTGCTATAAATTAATCCAAAGACATAGAAATGAAATGGAAATACTATTACATTGATAAATTTCAAACTAAAGAGATAAAATTGTTCATTGAAACATTAAATTCAAAGGCCTTAAAATGTTCATATAAAATCGCATGTTTTTCACTACAATTGTTCAAGCACAACAAGCCAACTTCTACGAATGCGGTTCCTTTGCCATTGGTCAAACATTTCTGCAGCCAAGCTATCTCTCCAAGCATTCTATGCATTTGATGTTTCAATATGTGTATAATGATTATTGTCTACATTGTCCTCTTCTTCACCATCATCATTATCACTAGCATCATGTTCACTTTCTCTCAAAGCTTGTTCTAAAGAATCTACAGGCATTTCTCGTCTAATCAAGTTGTGAAGGAGACAACATGCCAAGATAATTTGGCATTGGATTTTGACAGGATAGTACGATCGACCTCTAAGAATTGCCCATCGCCCTTTGAACAATCCAAATGCCCTCTCTATTACATTTCTAGCCGAAGAATGTCTCATGTTAAAAAATTCAGTAGGAGTATTAGGTGGGATATCCCAATCATTTAAATGATATCACTGTCCTCTATATGGTGCCAAGAGGCCTTCACCATTAGGATATCTAGCATCATAAAGGTAGTAGTATCTTGCACATCAAATGACAAAGTTTAGAAAAAATAGTAGTTATGTTGCATAAAATAGCATTTATTAAAACAAGGAAAAAAAATTAACTTGTGGAACTTTTAACACGTTTGTCCTAGATAAAGCATCCCGTAAGACTCTAGAGTCAGCAGCTGATCCTTCTCATCCAAGCAAGACATAAATAAATTGCATATCTTGTGAGACGACTTCTAACACATTGGTAGCAATTTCATTCTTCCTAGTACGATACCTAGGCCTATCTAATGCAAGCACATTCACTTTAATGTATGTACCATCTAGTGCTCCTAAGTAATTCCTAAACCATTTCCACCTCTCATCAGTTGAATTATCTAGAATTGGCTCTGGAGTCTTTAGTAATAGCGCATGGACATGTAACAAAGCATTCAAGACGTTATTAAATTGTCTACTGACTGTGTCTCGAGAGCGTGTATATTGACGCCTCATTACTTTATTCTTAATGTCATGAGAAATAAAATGTAAGAATAGAGAAACCATTTCTTCAACGTCCATATTTTTTTTTCCCTGCAAGCCCTTAATAGTTCTAAGATGGTGACACAAAATAGCAAATGTTCTCCTATCCATGCAAGTACTTTCAACACAGGATAGGTCACTAGAATGAATCATTCTAAAAATATTTAGTTGACGTATTTTATGCCTATGAAAAGAGCTAAAGGAGAATTCATTTGTACTTAATCGTCTTCTAGAAATAATAATAGACAACATGAGAATGAAAAGAAGGGTTATCTCATTCAATACTTCCATATATTAAACCAAGATAGCTATAATTCTTTTCTTTGCAATCAATGGAAGACGAGCCATACCTGCATAAAGTTTGAAATATATACGCATGAACAATGATTGAATTTATCATGTAGCTATATGAATGATAATCTTGAAAAATATGAATGCAAGAAATATAGTTAAAAATGATGCAAAAAGGCAAAAAGACAAAGCTAAAACAAGCAATCTACCAAAACGCTCGACAAAACTCGACTCAACTCGACAAAACTCAATGCAACTCCCGTCGGATACCTCCAACCGACTATACGACTTTGTTGGATGTCAGATTATTCGAGTGTCCGACACTCAATGTCTTTGAAAATAGACTGATATCGAGTGTCGGTTGTGAATCCGACATGACTCGACATGTAAGTGTCGAGTGTGGAGTGGAGTCGAGTTAAATCCGAAACTCGCCATCGTCTACCTCATGACAAAACACGTCGATTTTTATAGTTTTCATACATATCAAATCACAAAAATCACATAATAACACTAGATTTATCCCTAGAAACACAGAATAAGTTCACAAATTCGACAGAAACTCAAATCCCTAATTAAGATTCCCTAAAAACTAAATCAAATCTAACAAAATAGAAAACAACCAAATAAATAAGTAAAACTACGAAAAAATTGATAAATAAACGTACCTCAGTTTAAGACAGTGAAATGAACGAGAAGGAAACGTGGCTTTTTATTTTAACAAATTGGGAATGCGTTTCTACAGTCGTTGCAGTCGCGTGTGATGTATGCTCAGGTGCTGTGCTGGTGCGACTACCACGATGGAAGGAAGAAGAAGGTTAGAGAAAGGTCAGCAACGTTGGCTATTTGCTCAATCGACTTCTCATTTTCGCTGCTCTATCACGTTTTCTCTTTTCCTTCTCACTGTCGATGGAGATTTTTTTGTTCCTCTTCGGGTTTGTGATTCCAGGGCATCTCAAAACTCAAGTCTTGGAAGGGATTGATATTACCCTATTAGACAGTAATCTGAATCCCATGAGAAACATAGATTCCAGAGTTTAAATTATTTAAAATGGTAACCAAACACAGGTTGGGAATCATTTTCCCATCCCAAGCCCCTAACATCCCATACCAAATGGCCCCTTAGAACTTTTAGAAGAAGAGCTTTTACCTAAACTTGGAGTTCTTTTGCCTTACTTTTGTGTTTCTTTACTTGAATTGTTCGAGATGTCAAACTTTGATGGTTCCAACTTTGTTGAAGACTTTGATTTTTGTAAGGTGACTGATCAGAAGCTTTCACAAAAATAGTTTTCGAAGTGGATGCTTAATTATAAGCTTTAAATCCTAAACCATGCTTGATGTTGTTGTTTCTCCCTAGGACCAAAATTTCATCTAGCTGCATGGTTCGCTTTGACAAGTATTGAATAGAAGCTCCATGCTCCTATATGAACTCATCTTTCTCAACCAACTCCAATTTTAGTTTTCAATGGTTGCATCAAGTTTAGCAACATTTTCTTCCTAAAACACTCTCTCACATGTGACAATCTTGATTTCTTTAATTAGCTTTTGCATTCTTTTCTCATTTTCTCCGTTCTTTTGAATTTCTATTTCCTAGGCATGATGAAGATCATTGTAGGCTTCTTGTAGTTCTTCACGATAACTTAGATAAAAAAATAGATTCAATATCCATATCATTAGTTACTTTAGTTGTAACTAATTCAGTTGTCCTATCATGAATCCTTTCCTTTATCTAATAGTGATGTAGCAAATGCAATGTAACTATTTCGCTACTCTTGCTCATCTGTATTGCTTTCAGTATCACTATTACTCCATGTAGCATTTAAGCCCTTGCCTTTCTTCTTTAAATTTGCACATTCAGACCTAGTATGTCTGAATCCTGAACATTCAAAATGCTGCACTTGTGGTTTCTTTTCTGGTTCTTTATTGTACTCATTGAAATCAGCTGTATTTTTCTCCACTTTGTGGCCTTTGAACTGGTTATTCTTTCTAGAATTCTTCTTTAGAAATTTCTTAAAGTTTCTCACCATTAAAGCAATATCTTGACCATTTGAGCTTTCAACATTTTCATGATTCTCTTCTGTCTTTGATGAAGAGGCTGCTAATGCAATAGGCTTATTTTTCTTGATTTATGGCATGAAGGTTATTTCATATGACTACAGTATCTTTGCAACTTATCAATTTTCAGCTCATCAAGGCTTTGAGTATCAGCAACAATCGTGGCTTTAGCCTGATATTTTTGAAGCAGTGATCTAAGAATCTTTAAAACAACATCTAAATCACTATATGTTTTTCCCAACAAGGCTGCAGAATTTGTAATATCACACAATCTTGCATAGAATTTTGAAGTTGTCTTGTCTTCTTGTATTTTGATTTTATCAAATTGAGATGCAAGCATCAAAATTTTTGTTCTCTTAACTGATGCAATCCCTTCATATATTGGAGTCTTTCCCATGCATTTTTGACTAAGGTGTAAGAAGAGATAACACTAAATGCTTTTGGATTGACTACATCAAAAAGAGAATGAATAGCCTTGGAATTTCACTGTGATGAATCATAGTCTTTGCTAATTCTAAACTGATTCTTCTTCACAACTTTGACACGTTCTTGATTAAATTGATAGATGGACTCCCATTATAAACAACAGTTTTCCACACCCTTTCATCAATTTCTTTAAGAAAGAACAACATTTTAACCTTTTAGTGCCTATAATTGCTTTCATCGAGAAAAGGTGATGACCGATCGACCCTCCATGCTTATGAAAATCCATAGCTTAAAAACAATGGCAGGATCTACACAAGTATGTTATTACTTTGCTCTGATACTAATTATAAGTTCTAAAGCCACAGATCCAGTTACATTAGATAAAAACAAAGCGGTTAAGTAAAATAAAACAAACGTAATTAAAAATTACATTGAGGGGTTTTACGTGGTTCGGCTAAACCAAGCCTACATCCATGGGCAGTCTAGCTCTAATTTACTAGGATATTCACGTTTACAAGGACTGGGACTTTACAGTTGATGAACTACTTATTCATCCACACTCACCTATCCTATATAAAGAACATTCTAATGGCCAAGAACTCCATCCGTACTGACCAAATTCCTTATTTGTTGCACTCCCCACAATTTGAGTCCCTTTCAAATTGTATTACAATTACCCAAAAAGATAATCATTCCCAATTATTATCACACTCATGGTAAGAATAACGTCTTATCACTACTCAAGTTTAATCACACAGCTTGCACATAAGAACGTTAACTGGATAAAAGCTAAACTAAACTAGTTAAAAATTCATCCAGCAAGCTTCCCTTATTGAACAAGGATTCTTCAAGATCTTCACAAATAATTCATTATCCTATAAATTTTGAAAATATAGGAAACATAAATAACATTAGGATATCAATGAATAGACACAATATATATCTTTTCCTAAAGTGAGATAAAATAAAAACTTTCCTAATCCAGATCTATATCCTTGAATATATTATCCATTTAAGTGTTACTTAACTAAATCAGTTAAAACAAAAAAGTAATAAAGTAATAAATATCCCAAGATTTGGTTTCTCAAAAATGTCAATACATCAATGCCACATAGATTTGACTAGGACACATGACAGTCCATGTGGCATTGTCCTAACATTAACTATGATTAAATTAATTTTTATAATATTCTACGATGTTTATCTAATATATTATCTATACTTGGCATAGATATATCCAAAAGAAAAAATCATTCTTGACATAGAAAAAAAAATTAGTCTTTTTGTCTAAACATATGAATGAATTATCGATGGCATTATGGTCAGGATTTGTTTTCAATGCATGGGCATGGTAACATGTACATAGAAAACAATAAAGGGCATGTTTATTTATTTGTTTTTGTTGTTTTAACCATTTCTATTTTGGTTTGGGTACATGGGAGTTTGTGTAGAAGTTGTTTGTTTAGTCATTTTGTTTCAAAACAAAGAAAACAAAAAAAAAAGTACAACACATATAAAACAAAATTTTCAAGAAAATGAAAGTAGAAAAAAGTTGTTTTCTCTCTTCTCTCACTCTATCTAATTTGTCTCTTCTCCATTTTTTTAAGATAATTTTTATCTTTTCATTACAAATTAAAAAATACTATATTTTTAACTTTTATAACATTTAAAAATAAAAATTATTTCTTTAATTTTCTTAAATTATAATTTATTTAAAGTGAAAAGTTCAAATACACATAATCAAACATATTTTCACAATTCAAATCTCTCGTAGAATATGTAAGCATATCTCACATTCTCATATCCAAGTAAAAAATTTTGAAAACAAAAACACAAATACATAACCACATGGGTTAAAGAATTTTCGCATAATTCTGTTTCTTTATCTAAGTACAAATTAGGGCAATCACATGTAATTGGTAATTAATAAAAAAGCAAATAAAAATATTAAATATTAGCAATCATAGGTTGATGAAGGTAGCCGTAATTGGTAGAATTTTTGATATTTCTATGGTGAATTTATTTGAGACATTTAAGAATACATGCCATTAGAATGACTATCAACATCTTCTAAGAATGACACACATTGTTATTAATTATTATTAACATCAAGGACCTTATACATCATTTGAATTGTTAGTTACACATTATTAATAATAAATAAGTTATAGGTGATCTCATTCCTCCTCTATTCATGAAATCTATATAAATCTAAAATATATTCTATATAGATTTAAATATATTATGACAACAATATTGTAACAAATAAGTAAAATCTTGGAGAAAACTAACATTATACTTAACGAGTGTTGATGCTGAAAAATTAACAAGCCTAATGGGTCAATAACAAAGGTCCAAAATAGTCTTCCTAAGCTAACATGCAACAAGCCCGAAGCCTACTGCAACAGGCAAAGTTCATGGCACTAAAATTAAAAGGCTTATGTTGACTCTAATAGCCCTAAAATGCAAAGTCTAGCTAGCTTGGGCTATTCAAGCTAATTCATGGTATCTTGGAGCCCAGGTGTAATTACAATTGAATCCAAATCTGAATTTGAATTTAAATCTAATGTTGAATTTGACTCTTCAGGTCAAGTGGACCTAAGCCACCTTTGGGACTCTTGAATGGACTGTGGTTTGGTTGGGACAATTAAGAGAAGCAAGACCCACTTTAGCTCAATCTGTTGAACCCAAAGCCTACTTGGGGTTACTTTGGTCATTGACAGTTGATACTAAATGAGGACAACAACCTTGTCCAAACAAAATACTTATATTTTGTTTATAGGTCATGAACTAGTTTCGAAGTATGACAAATTTCTATGCCTCAAATATATCTCATATATACAAAAACTGTTAATGTCTAAGCTCTGGAATCTTTAGTCATTGATATAGTCATACTTGAAGAATTTATAAATAATAATTTTTATTCATTTATAAGAATAATGCTTACATATTATAGAAAAATATTCACACTCTTAGGGCAGATGTCTAATAATCTCGCACTTACACTTAGAATAGATGTAACATTTTTGTATATCTCTACATTGCATGATCTCTCGTATGAGGTCGTACTTTCTTTTTATATGTTTTTCATTCTTGTGGTTTTCTTAGTTCCTTAGAATTATCCACTGCCCTACTGTTATCACTATAAAGTGTAATGGCCTTCTTTATATTTGGAACAACTTCCAAATCTATAAGGAACTTACGGAGCCAAATTGCCTCTTTAAGCCGCTTCACAAGCTACAACATATTTTGTCTCCATGGTAGAGTCAACAATGCAAGATTGCTTGATACTCCTCCAAACTATGGCTCTAGCACACAATTTGAAAAGCTAACCTTGAGGTTGGCTTTCTAGAATTTGGATAAGGCTAAAAATCTGAGTCTGCATATCCAACCGAAGTTAGATCATTTCTAGAATATACAAGCATATATCCCTTCGTCTTGCAAATATATTTCAATATATACTTTACTACAACCCAATGCTCACGACTAGGATTTGACTAGTATTCACTAATAACTCCCACTACATAGCAGATATCGAGCCTAGTACTTAGCATTGCATATAGGGAACTCCCAACAGCAACAACATATAACTCTCATCTCATCCCTTTCCCTTCTTGAGAAGTCTAAGGATACTCCTCTCGAGAAAGATTAACTTCATGCCTAAAAGGTAACGATCCATTCTTAGAGTTTTGCATTGCAAACTTAGCCAATATATTCTCTATGTAGGAAGCCTAAGACAATGCTAGTTTTCTATTCTTCTTGTCCCTTATGGGTTGGATCCCCAGAACATAACTAGCCTCTTCCAAATCTTTCATTTGGAATTGCTCAACTACCCAAAATTTTATTGATGATAGTACTACATTATTCCTAATGAGTAGAATATCTAATGAGTAGAATATCATCAACATACAGAGTGAGAAATACAACCTTTTGGTCTTGTAGTCTTTTGTAGACAAATGACTCATCTACGTTTTGAATGAAATGATAAGTCTTGATCGTTTGATCAAACCTAAAGTTCCAAGACCTTGATGCTTACTTAAGACCATAAATTGAACCTTTGAATTTGCAAACCTTTTGCTGTTGGTCTTATTCTATGAAACCTCTGTTTCCATCATTTATATGCTTTCTGCAAGATTTCCATTCAAAAATGTTGTCCTACTATCCATTTGTCATATATCATAGTCGTAATGAGTAGCAATGGATAAGAGAATATAAATCGATTTCAGCACAGCTATAGGCGAGAAGGTCTTGTCATAATTGATCCCTTCCCTTTAGGTGTAACCCTTAGCCACCAACCTTGCTTTGACGACCTCTACCTTTCTAATAACTCCTCTTTTTCTCTTGTACACCCACTTGCACCCTATGAGTTTTGTCCCATCAAGTGCATCTGCAAACTCCCAGACAGAATTAGATACATTTATTCTATATTTGATTCCATAGCCTTTTGCCAACACTTGGCATCAACATTGTTCACTGCTTCTTCATAAGTAGCACGATTATATTCATTTTTACCAGTATCCTACCATACTCGTAGGAATCATTAGGTTGTCTTACAATCCTCCAACTACATCGAGGTAACATAAAAGTTATCTTACAATTCTTCTACTATATTGAGGCACCATATAAGGTTCTATAACTAGATATTTCATTTGTTATGTGTTAAAAGTAGATGTCAAACCTCTAAAACTATTATCATTGATCGGATCAATCTTAGTTTCTTTAGACATCTCTTCTAGAATAACTTTGCTTAGAAGTTCCATATAGTCGACCTATAAGTGAACTACAGTCATACTGCAAATTACTTTCACATTAGATTAACTATAAAAACATTATCTTCTTGTACCTTTTAGGGTTTCCTAAAAAGCAAGTAGATAATTGTGAATAACTTACATGGATAAAGAGTTTTATTCTTCTCTCTGCTACTCTAGGTCCAGTGAGTTAGAATAATATTCATTGTCATAAGGGGTATTTACTACCACGATCTAATCATAGTGATTTGACACATTTACTACTTACAATTTTAATCTTTTACCTTTTGAACTCTTCAAAAGTTTTAGATTTATGATGCATTAGGTAATATACTCACATCTTGAGCAATCGCCTTATGAAATACTCATATATGCCTCTTGTATTAACATTAATTGATGCACAAACATTTTTATGTACCAAATTAGTACATCTTTAACTCTGTTTTCTTTAGCCTTAAAATAGCTTGTAGGAAAATCTTTCTTACTAGCCTTGATTCATAGGTTGGTATAGGTTCGACTTCTAACAAATTTAGTGCCCATCCTTAACCATCCTTTGAATCTTTTTTATATTAATATAACCCAGTTAGAAATGCCGAAGACAAGTTTGATTAGTGTCAAACAATCTATACTCTTTCTTTATTCAACTTAGTGTCATTTATTGATTATATTTTTAGTTTTTTTTTGTCATATGCAAATTGTTATGTAAAATTCCAAAAAAAAATTCTTTGTTCTTTCTAATAACAACAAACTTGTAAAAGAAAGTCAATAATCAAAATTTTAAATAAGTATTAAAAATTCAAAATTTCGTACACAATATCTGGAAAAATAACAATTATCTAAAACTAAAAATATCAAAATGTGTAATTCTCTAATTGTGTAAATAGACACCAATCCTTCATAGACAAGCCTTAAGCCAAGCTCATTGTTCATTTAGAAGTTGAGTCCTATTTAGCCTTTACAAAGAATATGGTCGATATCTATAATTCAATAATTAATGGAATATACGTCAAATAATGTTTCTAGAAAAATTATTGCTTAAATAAGCTTTAAATGCTATGCAATTTCTTTTCCTTGAACTCAATAATAGGAACATTTTCCAGTTGGTTGAGCTCATTCTTTGTCTCCTATGTTACAGATTTTAAAACCTTTCCATATCAATTCTTATAGATCTTACCCTTAAGGTCTTAAACTAGAAGAATAATGGACAATGGTTTTAGCATCCATAGTAACTTTCTTTGTTTTGCATTTTGAGAGAAATTCTAATAAAGTATTGGAATCTTATCTTTATTCGAAATAAAGAACAAGATAAAGAATTCAATGTTATATCATTTTTGCCTTACTAGACAACCCTTGTTAGTGAAAAATGATATTTTTTATATTAGCCATATATATAAACTTCAATTACCAACACTTGATACAAAGAAGTAAATATCTTTTGCTTTCTCCCACTTTGTATAGTATTCTTCATTCTTAGGAGTCAAATACTCATAAGAAGGTTTATGCTTCAAAAACTCACTTATGACACTAAGCTCGTTCTAGAGTGTCAAGACTTTATTTCCACTCTCCATAGCTTTGACCATCACATGATCAATGTAGCTAACACTATCACATGGTTTATATACCTATAACCATCTCATGTTTTTTTTAAAATCTAATTAACATTTCCATTTAGTATAATTTATCCTTGGAGCATATTGATCATTTAGCATAGAAGTAATTGGATTTATTTTTCCTAAAATAAACAAACACCCTCACCAATGGCTATATAACTATTGAATATAACTACGTGATGTGTGGGATGCCAAATGCAGATGCAGTTACCCAAAATAATATGAATAC
The DNA here is from genome assembly GCA_013180625.2 of Boswellia sacra. Taxonomy (NCBI): domain Eukaryota; kingdom Viridiplantae; phylum Streptophyta; class Magnoliopsida; order Sapindales; family Burseraceae; genus Boswellia; species Boswellia sacra. The sequence goes on along the minus strand of SNVD02010735.1, from coordinate 18,728 downwards.
ATTCTATGGTGCTTTAATCAAATAATTACCATTTTTCTTTTGAAAAATATGATAACTCTATTTGATTAAATTAAAACTCTTTCTAATTATTATAATTTCAAAAATAACTCATATTTCAATAATAATAACCATCATATTTTAGTCCTTAGTTAATGAAACCATTCTTTTAAGGAATATCTTTTAAAAAATTAAATTGAGTGTATGACCATTGTTTCAGTTAATTCCAAGATTGCATTAATGTGAAATTTCTTTAGGAAATAACACTTAATGGTTTACTTAGATCAATTTTATCCAATAAAAGATCTAATCATGCAAGACAACTATTATAAACCCTTCTTTAGGGAGCAAGACACATAAGACAGGCCAAGTTGAGGCTTTTGGATAGCCCATTCATATGGACCAAAAATGGAGTCTTTAAGTTTAAATTAATTAAACCTTCTCCCACTCAAAAATTTAAAAAGTTCAGGATTTTGATTATGGTATTGTGTCTACTAGCATACAGATCTTACAATACCAATTAGCCAAGGTCCTGATCTTTCTCTTTTAGATCTTACTTTTTATTCTGGTCAAAGATCATAGTGTGTATAGTAGAGGTACAATACCCACTCAGGATTAAGGTAGGAATGCCTTTAGTGCTCGGTTGTGGTAATTTACATTTGGTTACGGTATTTCCACTAAATGTTATAATTGTACGTGGTTCATGTTTAATACATTCATAATGCACAAGTGTTTTTATCCTAAAGTCAACTACTTTAAATGGTTAGAGACTCACTATTTCTCTATTAAGACAAACAATGTAACAACCTTGTCCAAAGGAAGCACCCAGCTTTTTTTTTTATATAGGTTGTAAAATAGTTTCAAATAATGACAAAATTCTATGTCTCAAATATATCTCATATATATAAAAACTTTGTCAATGTACAAACTCTGGAATCTTTAGTCATTGAGACAGCCACACTTGTGTAATTTATAAATAATAACTTTTATTCATTTATAACAATAATGTTTACATATTAAAGAAAAATATCTATACTCTTAGGGTAGATCTCTAAAAAGAAACCCCCATTTTGGAAGGACGGTGGTCGAATTGAGACTTTGAGAGTTTTGAATTGATTTAACATAAAGTTGTCGGCATGTGTGTTCATAAGGGTGATTGTAAAGTGGTTGGATTCATATTGCTTGGTGAAGGATCCATTTTCAAAAGGAAGGCCCATTGAGCTTTTGTGGAGGATTAGAAGCGTTAATTTAGTTTTCATTTCTTGTTTAGACTTTATTTACTTAATTGTTTTTACTTTTATGCGATATGATAAGTGGATATAATCCCTTTCCTATCTCTCATACGTTTGAACATGAAATGTATTATATTTTCCTCCCCTCTTTCTATGGATGGATATAAATTATTGACAACTTACATGTAATAGACAAGATAACATTGGTTATGTGCATATTTTGGACTCAGGATCAAGATAGAGAATGATTAACAGATTAGAACCTTGGACTTGATAGACCCTAATGGAGTCCAAGCTCTATCCAGATAGACCGAAGATCCGTACCTAACTTCCCAAACCTGACTCTAAAAGGGTGACAACAGTTTGGGTCCAAAAGTAAGGGATCGGAGTGTCATCACTCAAATTTTCCTGCGGTTATTCCTAGATGGCGACTCTATGATCTCTGGGCTTGTCTTCATGACCTGTCCCTTTTTGCCTCAAGTTCCGAAATGACTTGAAAAAGCAGTACTGAGGTCGTAATCACTTAGAGTAGGATGGAGGCCCTACTCACACTTGTGCCTCATAGCGTACATGAAAATGAGCCTGAGGTGGTTAAAAGGGTAGAGGAAAATGAATTTGAGGTGTTAGTGCCTCATAGTGTAGATGACAATGAACCTAAGGTTGAAGCGTCTATATCAAAATCAATGTGTCATAGCAAATATGACCTTGACAATAAATTTGATATAGACAGGTTGAAGCCTAAAAATGATGTACATGTTCAAGTTGAGATAATGGGGTAGGAAGTGATAGTGGAGAGGACTCAATAGATGACCATTCACTTTACCAAAGTGATGGTGAAAACTTTGAGAAATTAGTAAGCAGTTTAGATGAAGAAATATACAATGCATACACGGCCAAGTTCCACAGGAAGAACATTTATTGGCTTGCTGTAGAGCAATAGGTTAAGTTTAGGGTAGGACAAACATTTGAAAATTTGAACCATTTTAGAGAAGTCCCTAGAAAATACTCACTCCTGAGGGAGATAAATCTAAATAAAGTGAAAAATGAGAAGAATAGGATGAATATAAGTGTGTTGCAAATGGTTGTCCCTTAAAGGGTCCTAAGGGAGGGGTTTTATTGGCTACTATGGGCATTGATGCCAACAATAGGGTGTTTTCCTCAACCATTGGGATTTGTGAGGTTGAATGCAATTCCACTTGGAATTAGTTTTAAGAACTCTTAGGTGAACACATTGGAGGGATAGATAGGTGTGGGTTGTGATGCTTTCAAAACTAGAAAGTATATTAGTCGCACAAGTAATAAAGTGATAAGTAAGATATTATTCCCACAATGATTAATTCTAATTAAATTTGTTACAACGATTAAATTAAAGGGGGGTTTTTGTGTGATTAACTAAATGAAATGAAATTGCAAAAAAATAAAGAACGCTACTCAAACTTAAATAAAATAAGAGAATACAATAAATAACTCATTCGCCACCACTAGACATGCAATTACATATTAATTACAAAATTATGATCGACTTAACTATTGAAATTATCAACAGCGAATAACGACAAGCTCTATTACCCTAATTTTTCCTTAATTTGTTGTTAAATAAAACAAGCTCTTTATTTAACCTCTTTCCATTTAAACAACCTAGAATAAGCTCTATAAATTAATTTAATGGAAGAATTATGATTAAAAATATAGATTGATATAAGCAATAAACACACAAGCTCGGATTATAAAACTTAGGTTATGTTCTTTAATTACAACCATGTGTCACAATTTTGTTACTAATGAATAGAAATGCAAAACAATTACGGATCGAGATTTCTAGGTACAGCTTAGCATTCAAATAAGCCTCAAAGATTGCATTTAACTATAACTTAAGGAAACTTTCAAAATTTTGCATTTGATCATGAATTTCATCTCTCAGAACAATTTTCACTTTACGTCAATTCCTCGAGTGTGTGTGTATAGCCATTCTCACTTAATCACTTGCAACTCGGATGAGTTTATGCATAAAAATGAATCACACTTGATAGGGAATAAAAGTGCAAAAATGAACTCCACAGGCCTACTTTTCTAGTCACTATCTACTAGTGTAGACAAACACAACATTAAGGATCAAATAGGACCTTATTAAGCTTGTAACTTTTGACGAGGGTGAAGGTATGATAAAAGATAATGTTTTAGCTTAAAATACCCAAAAACACACAAATCATTCAAGACTGTGTAGAGCTCAACTTTATAACATAAATTCTGTACAACATATACAATAACTCCCTCAAGCTTATTTACAACCTAAATCTCTTTATTTTCATAAAATAAAAGAAATTATACCCCTACACTTAGTTGTTTCATTCTTTTCAGGTCCACTGAAGGGCATAGATCTCTTCTTCTGCTTTTTTTTTTCTTTTTTTTCATTTTTCATTTTTTTTGGAATTATCAAGTACCTCTCCCCCACACTTAAAACAACACATTGTCCTTAATGTCAAAGTACAGGATAGAGGTTCTTTGTTTTTTTTTTTTTTTGTTCCTTTGAGATAAACAGAGAACTCACTTTTATTACTTATTACACCACCTAACCTCCCTTAACTTCCCAAAGCCATAGCATAGCTCAAAAAGTAGTCTTGAATGATCTACATGCTCATGGGTAAGGGACAAACTCGTTTTAGGTTAGGAAATATTTTAGTGAGTGAACAAAGAAAAAGGTGTAAATAAGCTCAAAAGGGTAACTGAGGATTAATTTCATTCAAAGGTTGGCTAGAAAAGGCTAAAAAGATTCAAAGATAGCGTAGATCATTTCCCTAATGTTGTGTAGTCTAGGATTCACCACAAATGACATTCAAACAGGTTCTAGAATTCAATGAAATCTTATGAATCATTTATAATACGTAAACCTTCTCTAAGTAAACAAATAATTCAGTGATTATGGCCATATGTTCAATGTTGTTTAGGGAATTAAAAGCAAAGCAAAACAAACCAAAATTTTAAGCACATGGTCTATGCATTAGATATCATTTTCCAAGAGTTACTCTCAATTCAATCATTGACTTATCATTAGCCCATACAATTCATAAGAACAAAGGTACATGGCGTTGATAGACCTGAGTCACAATTGTTTACTTCAGCAATCCCTAGGACTAGTAGTCCGAAGACTTAAGGTTTCCAACCTATATACCACTGTTTGAACATAAGAAACAAAATAAAACTCAATTCAATTAAAACTCACACAAAAGTAACAAAGCATAATACAAATTAGTTAGTAAAAATGAAAATGGAAAATATGAAAAAGAGAGGTAGCACCTGATTTTGAAAAATTCGGGTTATAAGAAAAATCTCTTCAAACACAAAGTGATTTATCATGGTAAAAAATACGCCATTGAGGTGATTTTTTCTCTTTCTTGCTTGTGAGAATAGAGGAAATCACGACAAGCTTCTAATCTTTATTCTTTTCACCTCAATCTTATGAAATGTCTCTGACACATCCAAAAATAGGATTATCTCCCAAGTATAGGAGTGTCAAAGTAATAAACCTAGTGAGATTGTGGTCGATCCACGAGGAACGGGATTTAGCGGTACAAACTATAAGGTAAGCAAATATGATATGAATGATTTAAATGAATAACAAGATAATATCAACAAATAAAAGTTAAGATGGTAGGTGGTACTACCGACTATTCAAATGTAAAACAAAAACAAAAGGTGGTAAAACCATCCATGGAAATAGGTGGTAAAACCTACCATAACAAATAAAAGAACAATTTCATGAGCAATAAATAAGAATAATTAAAGTACAAAAGTAAGATAAATTAAGACAATAACAATAAAGGCTAAGGTTAGGGGATCCGCCCTTGATATTTCAAATAAGGATAAGCAACCTAATTATAACTCAATTGGAATTCACACATGAAGGAGTTTCCAATTGAAAGGTATGTCATTTAAGCGCAATTTAGTTATATGAATTATATTTGTTTCATAACCAATATTTATACCACTTCTTGTAAATGGGTTCAAGCATTGAATGTGCCAATCACCATAAGTCTATAAAAAATCAAGACCTCCACTTTACAAGTGGTGTCAAGATTGATTAGAGATATAAATATAAATCATATAAAATAAATAACAAAAGATTATGATTATAAAGCACATGTCAAGGGTTAGAAAATTCTTATTCTCATATCAAAGGTTTCACCCATTCCACCTTAGCAAAAGATAATTTTGCAAGACATTATAAAAGAAAGAAACAAATTGCAAGAAAAAAGAGATTTATTAATAACATAAAAACACAAGAGAGAAAAACACAATAACAAGAGATCCTCGCCAAGGCCAAGATGCCCTAATGGGTCACAAGGCATCTCTATTTATACATACATTCAGGGGCAAACTTGTCAAATTACAAAGGGACAATTGTAAAATATCTTGTTGACAATTTGGATCACCATGTGCACCGAATTTGACCATTGATTTCGACACAAAATGACTTAGAATTTTGATCATATGTCTTCATGAAAGTTGTAGATATTTCTCTCAGCTTTCTAGAACATCTTGATTCATATGATTTAGATACGTATATCAAGAGATATGGTCAAAATACGGAGGCATAGTCAGGCTGGGTCAAAACTGCAGATGGGTTCACTTTAAGCCCATTTTTGGTCTACTAAGAGCCTGAATTTTGTGATGCTTGTGCATACGATCTTGTAGATAATTTAATCAGCTTTGTATCAATTCAAGATTTGCACTATTCTGATCTATAAATAGAAAGTTATGCCTATTTTATCGAACCTATAATAAAAACTGAAATTAAGATAAAGTTAATTTAAAAAGATGCAAATACTACAAATATGCTTAAGTTGAGGAATTTAATGACACTAGTAATATAATATAATGAATTAAGCTCTTATTAAATATACATATTTAAGTGTTTATCACACCCCCCAACCAGCTTATTGCTAGTCCCTAGCAATTAAAGCGTTATTATTTATAAGTGATTTATAGAATTTTATGTCCAAGGTAGTTATTATTGCACTCTTTTTGATTCTATCCAAATAAACAAACTCTCAATCGATTTTTTTCTTCTTTTTTTTAAATGACTCATGTACCCTTCAGTCAAGATATTAACAAACTTTCTTTTTGTGCTCAGTCGACACATGACTATGAGACTTATTAGAAAGAAGCCATATCGGTTCTAATATTTGTTAAGGCTAACAACCTTAGGCAGGGGAAATTCATTCATCATTATATATATATTTCTCTATTTTTTTGAAAGAATGCATCTTTAACCCATGTATCAAGCCTTAGGCTAATGACTCCCAGACCAGTTGGCCTTAAGGCATTAGGTGTTAAGACACCCCCACGAGCTTAACGACTCGAGTTGTCGATGCTTTATTTTTGCTAACTTGTGGATAGTGCAATGTTCAATCCCATTAAGCTTTCTCCTTAATCCATGTAATGAGCTTTGGGCCAATAGCTCCCAAACCAGTTGGTCTCAGGGTATTAGGTGTTGAGGCACCCCTCGGGCTTAATTGCTCGAATTATGGAGGCTACGAGACCAAACTTATCCACGATTGCCTTTCTTTTCGCTTTCACTTTCTTTTTTTTTTAACTTTCCTCTTCCTTTTGTTGTTATCCTAAACAAAACAAAAGAACTCAAATATTGCAATATTTCATTTTGCAACCCACAATCATGCATCAAAGTATTTGTGTGTGTGAAGAAAGGCTCATAAATACTTGCTTAACGAGTATATGAGCACACAGTTTATTAAATTATTAATGTTGTAAGAGTTCATAGATTTGAATAATTCAAATTGAAGTGAATAAGACATCCTCGTTATAAAATTCAAAAATCAAAACTAAATAATATCAAGTTAGCTAAAATGAGTCATCAAAAGCGCAAAATCAAACAAAATGACAAATTGGTCAGAATGGGTTTCAAGAGTTCAAAATAGCCCTCTTTACTCTGCCGTTGCTGACCTAGAATGCGTCTCAAGAGGATTTGAACTCCTTACACCGCACTCTAAATCTAATTACTAACTTGTTTTTTTTTTTTTGGCAAAAAGAAAATTTAAGACACACTTATGTCTACTATCCTTCCCCCCGCACGCCCCCCTCCCCTAACCAAATAAAACATTGTCCTCAATGTTTAAATGTAGAGAGAAAAAGTAGAGGAGACATTACCTGAAACTTCAGTTATTCAAATAGACGACCTGAAAGACACGTAAAATAAAATGCTACAAATAAAATAAAAGACAAGAAAGATTACAAATGGAGATTCAGATCCAATTTGCACTTTTTGTTTTGTCCCTCTGACCAATTAATTTGAGTTGTAGCTGGGTCAGGTTCATACTCGACTGCTTGTAATTTGTCAAATAATTCACTAGCAGAAGTGGCAGAAACAAGGATCTGTCTCACCGAATGAGGGATAAAATTTTGTTCTACAGCTGCATCAACAAAATGTACCAAAGGACCAAAGAAATTTTTAACGTTCAATAAACCTATGGGTTTTTTATGGAGATTCAGTTGGGCCCAAGAGAACAATTTGAAAAATTCCTTCAAGAGTACCAAAGCCATCGGTAAAGCAATAAAGGCATTCGAATTGATAAGCATATATGCCATGCGTTTATGCATAGAGGAGACCTATAACTCCTTCCCAACCATTTTTCTAACGTTGCTTTCTACAGCCAAAGCTTTAGGAATAACACCTAAAACTTGACTGCCTCCTATGAGTGCAGCTGTTGACACACAACCCATTAACCTGACGCTACCTCCCCCATAAACCACATGAATCTTTCTTTCAGCTAATAGCCTACCAAGATAATTTGCTACTGCTACAAACTCTTCACTTTTTCCCAGTCGAGATCCACAGAATACACATATCTTTTGGAGTCGACGTTTTGAGGTTCCCTCCATATCTATGCAACTCTCTAACTATATATGTGAAGAGGAGAATAAGAGATGTCATATTTATGGAGTACAAAAAGGTAATATAATGATGACAACTATATAGGTAGCTCAGCTATTGAAAAAGTTTGACAATAAAGCATAGAAATTCAAAAAAAATGACAGAAATAAGACACCATAAATGTACAAGTCAAACAAAAGATATAAATTCAAAAATGACAGTTATAAGGCATTAAAATTCGAAAATGATGGCACACATGCATATGTACAGGTAGTTGTGACTGTGGCTCACATCTTCCTCTGGTTTTAAGTCCAAAAACAGCTTAAACACCATCTATGAGTTAGGGATATGCTTCCCATCTAGTTTTCTTATAAACTGGCAAACATGGTCATTTTGAGTTAGATTCCCAAGACTATAACGTTCTTGCTCGTCTTGAAATTGTGTCCATAATTTCAAAATTTCACGCTACACAATTCCACAAGAGTGCGTCTCAAGAGTTAATTGGATATTATCCAAAAACTCCATACTCAGTCCATTCTTGATGAATTGTAGCTTATCCTCTCGATTATTATACAAATATTCCAAGGAGAGGCAACGTTGGTTACAAGTCCATCTTGCACATTTGTAACAAACTTGTAACCTTTCGCTCTTCGCTTTTTAGCGTAAGAGCTTTTTCCCAAACTTGGCATATGAGAAACAGGATCATTTGAAAACTCACAAGAAAATCGAACATTGGCTTCAATTAACCATCTTAAGTCAGCAGAAATACCCTTACGTATCAACATACTTAGTCTTTTTGCGGGAGCTTTGTAAATTTTAAGCAAATCATTTTGAGGAAGAGAGGAAAAATGTTTGTGCAGATTCGAGAGAATGGTATCCATGTGAAGAAAATGAGAGAGAAGAAAAGAAAATGAATGCAAAGTGAGGAATAGTTTTTAGGGAACTGAAAAACCGACTTTAAATGTTACAGAGTATCGTATCCGCTAATTGACCGGGAAAAATCAATCCTTAAAAAGGATCAATTAAAGCAATGGACTCTTCATTTTGGTCAAAATTTTTAAAGAATGGTTTTAACCGCTGTCCATTAACTTTAAACACATTACTATTCTTTGGGTTCTCAATTTCAACTGCTCCATGAGAGAAAACATTTTTAACAGTGAAAGGCCTAGTCCAACAAGACCGAAGTTTACCAGGATACAAATGCAATCTTGAATCATATAAAAGAACTTTTTGTGAAGGTTCAAAAGACTTTCTAACAATGAATTTGTCATGAAAAACCTTCATTTGTTCTTTGTAGACTTTAGAATTTTCATAAGCCTCATTCCTGATTTCTTCAAGTTCACTCAGTTGGAGTTTACGTACCTTGCAAGCATCATCCAAATTTGTGTTAAATGTTTTAATGGCCCAATAAGCTTTATGCTCAATTTCCACAGGCAAGTGATAAGGTTTTCCATAAACTAATATATAAGGAGACATTCCCAATGATGTTTTGAAAGCAGTTCGGTAAGCCCAAAGTGCATCATTAAGTCTTAAAGATCAATCTTTACAGTTTACGTTAACCGTTTTTTCTAAGATCTGTTTTATCTCCCTATTAGCTAATTTAACTTGTCCACTTGTTTGCGGGTGATAAGGTGTAGAAACTTTATGGTTTATTCCATATTTCTTCATTAGAGTTTCAAATGGTTTGTTACAAAAATGTACACAAAACCAAATGAGGGTGGAAAAGGTCATATAAAATCAATATCGCAACAGTCAAAGATTTCAACAATAAGAATGGGATTCAAAGGCATCATGTTTCGTTTTGAAATTGATCCCAATTTTTGACAATTTTCACAAGTTTTACAAAATGCATGTGCATATTTAAATAAGGTAGGCCAATAAAATCCACATTGCAAGATTTTAGTAGCTGTTTTTTCAGATAAAAAATGTCCTCCACATGCTTTGGAATGACAAAAATTAATGACACTACTTACCTCATTGTTGGGTATGCATCTTCTAATTATTTGGTTCGGACAATATTTGAATAGATATAGGTCATCCCAGTAAAAATTTTTCACCTTGGTCAAAAACCTCCTTTTGTCTTGAGCATTCCAATGAGGTGGCATTTCTCCTATTGCAAGAAAATTTACAATGTTAGCAAACCAAGGTACTACAGCAACGGAGAATAAAAATTCATCAGGGGAAGAGTCATTGATAGGTGAAGTTTCAATTAATGTCTCTGTCATTGATCTTAACAAATGGTCTGCAATGACATTTTCGACTTCTTTCTTATCCTTTATTGTGATGTTGAATTCTTGAAGCAATAAGATCCACCGTATCAATCTAAGTTTTACATCCTGTTTAGACATTAAATATCTCACAGTTCCATGCTCAGTGTAAACAATCATTGGAGAACCAATTAAATAAGATCAAAATTTGTCCAATGCAAATACTACCACAAGTAGTTCTTTTTCAGTTGTTGTGTAATTCATTTATGCATCATTTAAAGTGCTACTTGCATAGTATATCACATATGACTTACCTTCCTTTCTTTGTCCTAAGACAGCACCAACGGCATAGTCACTTGCATCATACATCAATTCAAAAGGCAATGATCAATCAAGAGATTGCATAATTGGAGCAGTTGTTAAAAGTGCAATTAACTTATCAAAAGCATTTTGACATTCTTGAGTCCATTAAAAAAAAGTGTCTTTTATTAAGAGGTTACAAAGAGGTTTAGATATAGCACTGAAATTTCTTATGGACCTCCTATAAAATCTAGCATGCCTTAAGAATGAACGGACCTCTTTAACTGTTTTTTGTGGAGGAAAATGGGAAATTAATTCCACTTTTACTTTGTCCACTTCAATTCTCTTAGAAGACAACACATGACCTAAGACAATTCCCAAAGTAACCATATAAGACCTTTTTTCTACACATCTTTTTAGGACTTTTTCTAAGTTTTCAAGACAATTCTCAAAAGAATTTCCAAAGACAGTTAAATCATCCATGAAAACTTCTAAACAATGTTTAACCATGTCACTTAAAATGCTTAACATGCATCTTTGAAAAATGGCTTGGGCATTACAAAGTCTAAAAGGCATTCTCCTAAATGCAAAAGTGCCGAAGGGGCACGTGAATGTGGTCTTTTCTTGGTCTTCAAGTGCAATTGGAATTTGATAATAGCCTGAGTATCCATCGAGAAAGCAGTATTAGGAGTACCCTACTACTCCTTCTAGAATTTGGTCAATGAATGGTAAGGAAAAATGGTCTTTTCTAGTGATAGCATTTAATTTTTTATAATCAATGAACATCCTCCAACTAGATGAGACTCGAGTTGGCTATGATTCACCCTTTTCGTTTTTGACTACTGTAATGCCAGATTTCTTAGGTGCTACTTGTGTAGGGCTTACCCACTTACTATCAGAAATAGGGTAGATAATTCCTACATCAAGTAGTTTGAGAACTTCCGCCCTAATGACCTCTTTCATGTGGGGATTTAATCTCTTTTGAGGTTGTTAGGATGTTTTAGCATTTTCTTCTAAATGTATTCTATGTGTACAAATCAAAGGGTTAATGCCTTTTATGTCTTTTAAAGTTCACCCAATTGCATTTTTATGCCTTTTAAGCACTTCTATCAACTTACCTTGTTGCTCGCTTGTGAGTGATGAAGAAATTACCACTGGATATGTCTGATTCTGCCCAAGATATGCGTATTTTAGTCTGCCAGGTAAGGGCTTCAGCTCTAACTTGGGAGCTTCCTCTTCCTTACTTTCATTCATTTGCCCCAATTATTCGAATCGTGATTTCGAGTCTTTTTCCATCACCTGTGCACAATCTAGTAAAGAACATGTATCAGAAAGATCAGGCTCTAGTTCCATACTTGATTCTAATGAATTGACTAAATATGTTTCCAAAGGGTCAGACGAACTCCCTTTTTGGATGTGGTCTTTCACAATATATTGGCCTCCTTAGTTTCATCATCTTTTTCATGTGGTTGTTTGTATATATTAAAAGCATTAAGTTCCAATGTCATGTTTCCGAATGATAGCTTTATGACTCTGTTCCTACAACTAATCAAAGCATTAGAGGTAGCTAGAAATGGACACCCTAAAATGACAGGAATTGAATTACATCCACTGGTTGTGTATCCAAGATGATAAAATCCACTGGGTAAATGAATTTATCGACTTGAACTAACAAATCTTCTACTACTCCTCTTGGCACTTTAATTAATCTATCAGCAAGCAAAAGAGTCACAAAAGTCGGTTTTAACTCACCTAGATTGAGTTTCTGAAAAACCGAGTATGGAAGCATATTTACACTAGCACCAAGATCAAGTAAAGCTTGTTCGATTTTATGTTCTCTAATAACACATGAAATTGTAGAACAACCCGGATCCTTGTATTCCACTGTATTATTATTTTGAAGAATAGCACTTACTTGCTCAGCTAGAAAGGCCTTCTTTTTCATATTCAATTTTCTTTTCACAGTGCACAAATCTTTCAAAAATTTTGCATAAGAAGGTACCTATTTGATCACATCTAGCAAGGGAATGTTGACCTTTACCTGTTTGAAAATTTCAAAGATTTCATGCTTGAGGAAATGGAGGCACAGATGGGGATTTGGTTTCTTTTTCGCTAGTTGTTGGTTTGGTAACCTCTGTTAGCCCTAAGGCTACATGATAATTTTGATGATAACAATACACATTGATTAATTGAGATTTACTAACATGTTTATTTATGTGCAAGAGTAAGATCATTGAAATAATTTTAAAATCAAGAAGAGGCTTATTAAAATGAAGTGTTGAAGCTAAGGAGAAGACTACATGTTAAAGGCACCAAAGTTTAAGAACAAGGATTGACTCAAGGAATGTGACACATGAGCAATGTTCAATCAATTAGTCATATATATCTCTACAAATATCCAAATGACGTGATTCTTGAGCCTTTGGAAAGCTTACTCAATTTATACATTTCATATGTTTTAAGAAATTCAATTTAAAGTCAAGGTTTTCCATACATCATGCAAGTTGAAAGACAATGGAAGCGCTGACATGATTCACCGAAAACATCCTTTGACATATCTTGAGCTAGAAAAATCAAAATGACTTGATCTTACGGCTTGGAAGAGGACTAATAATCATATGTTTTGAAGAAATTCAACTTTCAATTGGAAGAGCCGAACATTAATTCCAATATCATAAGCAATCATCAGATATGGACTGACACAGGAAGAAAAATCAACTCACATGAGCACCGAATGGTGTTTTGGCCAGATCTTAAGATAAGATATCCAAATTCTTGAATCTTATGTTTTGGAAATCTTATTCAAATTGAAGATCTTTTATGTTTTGAAGAAATTCAAATTTCTAACAGAATAACAAATACAAAAACAGAGGCAGACCAAGAACTTAGCAAATTCTTTGAAAATCTTCTTTGTAGATGAATCTTCTTGGAATTGTAGTTCCTCCTCGTTCAAAATCTTCTTTCTCCTTCAATAACTCCAAGGGAGATGGTGTCTTCACTTGATTAAGTTCATCTCATTTGCCTATAAAAGGAGCCCTTCTTCCATGCATTCAGCAAGAGCAAGAGAAGTATCTATCAAGCAAAAAAATAAGAGAAATATCAAGTCTAGAGAGCTTTTATATTCTTTATCTACTCTTTGAAGAGAGTTGTACCTTTTGTTGTAAAAATTATCTTTGTTTCTTGTAGTGTGGTAAGAGTGAGATATTAATGTAAAGGATATAGTTATCCTGAGGAGAACTCTTGGTGTGGTGTTATCAAGAGTTGAAGGAAGTTGCCTTGGTGAGGTTGTTCATCAAGAAGAACTCTTGGTGTGGGGTTATCAAGGGTTGAAGGAAGTTGCCTTGGTGAGGTTGTTCATCAAGAAGAACTCTTGGTGTGGTGTTATCAAGGGTTGAAGGAAGTTGCCCTGGTGAGGTTGTTCATCAAGAAGAACTCTTGGTGTGGTGTTATCAAGAGTTGGAAGAAAAAGTCTTGGTGAGGTTGTTCATCAAGCAAGTTGTAAAGATTCTACAACTTAGTGGAAAGCTTAGCTCGTGGAGCTAGGAGCCCGTGGACGTAGGCAAGTTTTGCCGAACCACGTAAATTGAGTTTGCACTCTCTCTATCCCTATCCTCTTTACATTTACTTGCACTTGTGATTGTTCTTTATTGCCATTCTCTTGATTGCATTCTAATTTCATCTTCTTCACCTTTATTTTCAAAGAAAGAGTGAACTTAATTTTGATCTTTCACAAGAAAAGTTTTTTCTAAATCCGTTTTTGATTAAATAAAACCCAATTCCACCCCCCCTCTTGGGTTGCCATAACCTGGTCAACAAGTGGTATCAGAGCAAGGTTGGCTCAATTGTTTTTAATCTTAATCGATTTTTGACTATTACAACTTTAATTCACTTCATATGTTGAGGACTTTCTATCTCTAGACCTCCATTTTTTTAATGGAAGTGATTACTCCTATTGGAAAACTAGAATGAGTATTTTCTTGAAATCTTTTGATTATGATTTATGGTCTATTGTTTTGGAAGGACATTTTGTTCCTACCAAAATTGAAAATGGGGAATGCATGCTTAAAGAACCTAAAGAGTTTAGTGAAGATGATAAAAAGAAATTGAGTTTGAATGCTAAAGCTAGGAATGTGTTGTATTGTGCTCTAGATAGAAATGAGTTTAATAGAATATCTACTTGTTCTACAGCACAAGAAATATGGCACACACTTGAAGTAACTCATGAGGAACTAGTCAAGTTAAAGAATCTAAAATTAGTATGCTAGTTCATAGTTATGAGCTTTTTAAGATGAAATCGGATGAATCAATTTCTGAAATGTTTAATAGATTTACGGATATTATTAATAGTTTGAAATCTCTTGGTAAATCTTATTCTAATGTTGAAATGGTGAGAAAGATTCTTACGTGTCTACCAAAATCTTGGGAGCCAAAGGTGACGGCAATTCAAGAAGCAAAGGACCTCACCAAACTACCATTAGAAGAACTTATGGGTTCTCTCATGACTCATGAAATCACCTTGAAAGAGAATGAAGAAAGCTTTCAAGAAAACGAAAAATATCGCTTTTCAATCTTCAACAAAAGAAGATGATGAGTCCGACGACGACGGGACGATGAAGATCTTGCATGTCATCACAAGAAAGCTAAAAGGATGATTAGAAGAAACCAAGGTTCAAGAAGAATTCTAGAAGGGAGTACAAGGGGCAAACTCAAAGCAAGATAAAAAAATGATCAAGTCATTGCTATGATGCAATAAACCGGGACATGTAAAGATGGATTGTCCTTACTTCAAGAGTCAACACAAGAATCCAAAGCAATGAAAGCCAAATTGGGATGATAGGGAAGCTAGCTCCACCTAAAAAAAAAAAAAAAAAGAAAAAAAAAGAAGAAGAAGATTGCGAGTGGCAAACATTGCTTCATGGTTAAGTGAGATAGTAAGTATTCTAAACTATGATCCTAAACTTTCATATGATGAATTACTTGAAGCATTCCAAAATTTACATGTGCAAGTTGATAAGCAAAATTCAAAAATCAATGTTTTCAAAAAGAAGTCAAAAATCATGTTATCTCAATTAGAAGAGTTTGTGAAAATAAATGAAGCTTTAGAAAATGAAAAATGAAATTTTAAAGCGAAAAGATTTTGAAAGTTGGGAAAATCAAATACATTTATTAAAAACTGAAAATGACATTTTAAAACAAAATGATTTTGATAAATTGGAGAAAGAAAATGTTATTTTGAAAAAAGAAAATAATGACTTAAGAAATATTGTTGATAGTTTTACAAAAGGCACAAAAATTTGAGCTATGTTTACCAAAAACCAAAGGTGTGGGTTTTGATAAAGAGGTTTTAGGATATAAAACTCATAAAAATCAAAGATTTTAAAATTATTTTTGGCCCCCCATGCATCTTCTAGGAATAATCCTAATCATTTATGTACTTATTGTGGAAGAAAAGGACACAAAGTGCATTCTTGCTATATTAAGAGAAATCCTAATTTGAAACAAATATGGGTTCCGAAAAGTACCAAAACTAACCCCCAAGGACCCAAGAACTTTTGGGTACCAAAAAGTTACTCCTTGAATGTTGATTGTAGAGACAAAGGAGTGACAAACACAAATGGTACTTAGATAGTGGATGCTCAAGGCATATGACCGGAGATGCCTCCAAATTTTCAAGATTAATCATGAAGAAAGGAGGATATGTGACCTTCGGTGATAATGCCAAAGGAAGTGTAATCGGACATGGTGATATTGTAACCCTTCTTCACCTATTAATTAAAGATGTTTTGCTTGTTCATGGTTAAAACAATGATTGATTTAGCTTAGTCATTGTGGTGATAAGGGATATTTTGTTGCTTTTGAGCCTAATAGATGTGTGATCAAGGATGTTAGTAACAATAAGACATTATTTGTTGGTAATAGATGTGGTAATATTTATACAATTGATATTGATGTTAATGATCTTGTAGAAAATTTTTTCATTGTTAATCATGATGCTTGGTTATGGCATAGAAGGTTAGGTCATGCTAGCATGGACACAATTTCAAAAATTTTCTAAAAATGATTTAGTTGATGGTCTTCCAAAAATAAAAATTTGAAAAGGATAAGATTTGTGATGCTTGTCAATTTGGAAAACAAGTGAGAACTTCTTTAAACAAAAGAAATTTATTTCAACAAATAAACCTCTGCAATTACTTCATTTGGATTTATTTGGACCATCAAGAACTCAAAGCCTTGGTGGAAAGTATTATGTTTTTGTTATTGTGGATGATTATTCAAGATTCACTTGGGTATTATTCTTGAAACTAAAAATGAGGCCATACAAGCTTTTCAAAATTTGCAAAAAGAGTCCAAAATCAAAAGATTTCTATTGTGTCCATTAGAGTGATCATGGTGGTGAAGTAAGCCATGTTTGCACTTGAAAATCTTTGGTGCGAAAATGGTTTTGAGCATATTTTTCCTCACTAGAACTCCACACCAAATGTGTTGTTGAAAGGAAAAATAGGACTATTCCAAGAAATGGCTAGGGACCATGTTACTTGAAATAATTTGCCAAATATTAAAGCCTTTTAATACTTGGCATGCTTGTATATTAATAGAAGTCCCCATATTAGAGCTTTAATGAGAAAAACTTCCTTATGAACTTTGGAAGGAAGAAAACCCAACTTGGATTTTTTAAAGTTTTTGGATTTAAGTGTTTTATTTTAAACACCAAGGATAACCTTGGAAAATTTATGCAAAAGCTGATGTTGGAATTTTTGTTGGATACTCCAACCATAGTAAAGCATATAGAGTTTTTAACAAAAAGACTCTTACTATTGAAGAATCTATGCATGTTGAATTTGATGAAGCTAATGTGATTTCTTCAAAAAAATTAGATGATGATATTGTTGAGGTAGAAAGGCAAATCAAGGAATCAAGGCTTGATGAAAAGAGCCAAGATGATTTACAACTTCAACAAGAAAAGCTTGAGAAAGTAAATGATTCTTCCCAAGAATTACCAAAGGAATTGAGGTATGCAAAAGCTAACCCTAAAGATCTTATTATTGGTGAACCATCACAAGGTATGAGAACTAGATCTTCTTTTAGAAACTTTTGTAATCATTTTGCATTTGTCTCTCAATTTAAACCAAAAACTTTTAAAGAAGCCGAAAATGACGAAAGTTGGATTTTGGCTATGCAAGAAGAATTGAATCAATTTGAGAGAAATCAAGTTGTGGAATTAGTCCCTAGACCCAAAAATCATTCTATTATAGGCACTAAATAGATTTTTAGAAATAAAATAGATGAAAATGGCACCATTATTAGAAACAAAGCTAGACTTGTTGCTCAAGGATACAATCAAGAAGAAGGTATTGATTATGAGGAAACCTTTTCACCGGTTGCTAGATTAGAATCATTAGAATGTTGTGTGCATTTTGAATGTTATAAAAATTTTACATTATATCAAATGGATGTCAAAAGTACATTTTTAAATGGTTATATTATGGAGGAAGTATATGTAGAGCAACCTCTTGGTTTTCAAAATCATGATTTTCCAACCATGTTTTCAAACTCAAAAAGGCACTTTATGGCTTGAAACAAGCACCAAGAGCATGGTATGATAGATTGAGCAAATTTCTCATTGATAATGTTTTCGAAATGAAAAAAGTTGATACTACTCTTTTTGTTAAACCAAAAAATGATGATTTATTAATTGTTCAAATCTATGTTGATGATATTATTTTTGGTGCTACTAATGTCTCTATGTGTGAGGAATTTTTCAAGTGCATGCAACAAGAATTTGAAATGAGCTTAATGGGAGAATTAAATTTCTTCCTTGGACTTCAAATCAAGCAATCAATGGATGGGATCTTCATAAATCAAGCTAAATACACAAGAGATCTTCTCAAGAAGTTTTGCATGGATAATTCAAGGGCATATAACACACCTATGGGTACATTAACCAAGCTTGACAAAGATGAGAAAGGAAAAGATGTTGATGTAACAAAATATCGAGGTATGATTGGCTCTCTTTTGTATTTAACTGCTAGTAGACCTGATATTATGTTTAGTGTGTGTATGTGTGCTAGATTTCAATCTTGTCCCAAGGAATCTCACCTTAAG
>SNVD02010733.1:0-49092 GCA_013180625.2 Boswellia sacra | reverse complement strand
AAGAATTGCACCATTCTGATCTATAAATAGAGAGGTATGCCCATTTTACCGAACCTGTAACAAAACCAAAATTAAGAGGAAGTTAATTCCAAAGATGCAAAGACTACAAATATGCTTAAGTTGAGGAATTTAATGACACTATAATGCAATATGATGAACTGAGCTCCTATTAAACATACATTATTTAAGTGTTCATCAAAAACTACTAGTGAAGATAATACAAAATTTCTTTGCTTCCTTTCAACTATTTAAGGCTATAAACATATACTGGAGGAGCTTTTTGATCTCTCATTAGGCTTATACTATACTTCTATAGAATCAAGTAAAGCTTATATAGTAATGAACCAAAAGTTCATTGATCTAGAAACTTTCAAGCTGTGGCATGACCGTCTTGGTCACCCTAGATCAACAATGGTGTGAAAAATTATTAAAGATTCACATGGACATCCATTACAGAACCGAAACATTATCTTGTCTAGTAAAATATTTATAATGTTTGCTCACAAGGAAATCTAGTGACTAGACATTCTCTTTCTAAGATTTGTTTAAAATCTCCATATATCATTTTTATAGAGAATTCAAGGAGACAAATGTGGTTGTATTGATCCACCAAGTGGACCATTCTACTACTTTATGGTCTTGATTTACAAAGCGACACGATGGGTTGCACATTTTTTTACTATCAACTCATAATGCTGCTTGTGTAAAATTGCTTGCATAAATTATCATATTATGAGCACAATTTCCAGATTTTCCAATCAAGATAATACATTTAGATAATGCAGGACATTTTACATCAAAGACTTTTACTAATTATCACATGTTTGGGAGATTTAATGTTGAACAGTTAGTACCATAAGTACATACTTAGAATAGCTTGGTAGAATCACTTATTAAGGCACAAGTACTATTATTAAAATCCCAATTGCCAACTTTTGCCTAGGGTCATGCAATTTTACATGCTATAATGTTAATTCGCCTACGACCCACTAATTATCAAGTTCGAAATCCCAGAGACTAGGTAGAAAAATTTCACAATGGACAGAACTTCTTTAGAACTCAATGGATCATGCACTAGGCAATTTTTGATCATTTGTGTCTATAATGGCTTCAAAAAGCTTTTTTGAACCAAATCAATTTCACAGATATGTCTAAAATGCAGCAGACACAACGAGTGGTTGTCCTACAGATTGAACAGAGAAGAATCATGAGTGATGATGCTCATGGATGAGACACGAAAAACCATAAGTGTAAAAACACTTCTTATATGTGTACGACATTTTTATCTAGGTCTCCTCTTTGCATCCTTTGCCCAACCCTAGTATCTCATGTTAGGGTCTATGTCAACCTTAGTGCCTCACACTGGGGTTTGCATTGTGGCTCTTGTAGATGCAATCCAAAACTTCTTATCTAATCTTAATTAGTTGTACCCTTTTATAACATCTTTAGGCTATGGTTTATATTTCATATTGGGTCACACACATATGTAAGTCCGTTTAGTAATTAATCTAATCAATCACCTAGCCTAATTAATTAATTAAAACTTTTTTAATTAATTACCAAGCTGGTGCGTTTGAAACTAGCAAGTATACTAGTCGCATAAGTAATAAAGTGATAAGTAAGATATCGTTTTCACGAGGATTGGTTCTAATTAAATTTGTTATTAGACAGTAGTAATAAGATAAATGAAGGGTTTTGTTAATGATTAATTAAATAAAATACGAATGCAAATGAACAACAACACAACACAAAGTTAAATGAAGTGAGAAATAATCAATGAGAGAAACTTGGTTAAGGGATCATTCTCTACCACAAAATATGAATTTGCGAATTAACTATAAAATTGTCATCCAATTATAACATTAAAATTATCAATCGTAGAAAACAATAAGCTCTATTACCCCAATATTTACTTATTTTGTCATTAAATAAAACAAACTCTTTATTTAATCTCTATCTATTAAATAACCTAGAACAAGCTCTCTAAATTTAATTCAATGTAAGCATTACGATAAGAAAGATAGGTTGATCCAAGCAATAAACACACAAGCTCAGATTATTTAATTTAGGTTATGTTCTCTAATTGCAATCTCTGATCACAATGTTGCTACTAACGATTAGAAATTCAAGACAATTACAGATCAAGATTTCTAGTCTAGCAATGGACAATAACCAGATTCTATTTAGTTGGCCACCCAAATAAAATCAACAAGCAATCATAGGCATTGAATATAGGAAAATACAAGCAACTTCAATTAGAGAATTAGATAACAATTTCTTGAACAATCAACTCACAAAAACCATATCGAGGGCTTTGAAATCACCCTCAACCAAATCAGATTTACTTACACATGTTCAAACACAACATAAATATAATAGAACATAGAGAAATTCCAAAAAATGAAAAGGAAAGGAAATACTTAGCAAATCCTTAGAAAATCTCCTCCGTAGATGAATCTCTTTAGGATTGTAATTCCTCATCTTTCCAAGCCTTATTTCCTCTTCAAGAACTTCCAACGGATGAGAGAAATCAAGAGAGGAAGCCTCCAACTTGTTCTCCCCCTTCTTCTTATCAAAATAAAACCCTAAAATATGTTTATATGCTTTGCTACAGTAACCCTGCTATAGTGCCCCGGATAATAACTGCTATAGTGATTTATAAAATTACAAATTTGCGCTACTCACACCATTTTGATCATAACTTTTGGTACACCATATGAATTCATGAACCGTAAATTTTTCTAGAAACTAGACTTCTAAAGCTTTCCAACAATATATAGCACATTATCTGGTTCATTGTACATCAATAAAATTAAATCTGATAAGTTGATTGGCTGGCAGAGGTGAAAATGAAAGGTTTTACTCTAATTTGGTGCAAGCTACTCCAAAACTCCTACAAACATCAAAGCCACACAAAAACATACAAATACCAACGACTATAGCAAAGAAACATAGACGAATTGATATGAAAATAATATATAAATAAACACCTATCAAATTCCCCCACACTTAGACTTTGCTAGTCATCGAGCAACTAAAACGATATGAAAACAAAACTAAATCTAAACAGAATCATAGAAAAAAATCAAAAAACACAAATGCTTCAACTTGCAAATAGGCCTTAAAGATTGCACTTAATTATAACCCAAGGTAAACTTCAAAATTATGCGCTTGATCAAGAATTTCATCTCAAAGATTAGTTTCGCTTCACTTCAATTCCTCAAAAGTTTGTGTATGTGTAGAGCCATTCTCACCTAACCACATGTAATTCGGATGAGTTTATGCATAAAAATGAATCATATTTAATAGTAAAGATGTGAGCAAAAATGAACTCCATAGGCTTGCTTTTCAAGTCACTCTCCACTAATGTAGACAAGCACAACACTAAGGATCAAGTAGGGCTTTATTAAGCTTGTAACGTTTGGCTTGGGTGAAGGTATGACAAAGGATAATAATTTGGCTCAAATCACCCAGAAACACATAAATCATTCAAAACTATGTAGATCTTAACCCCATAACATAAATTCATTTCAATTCACCAGGTGACTCCCCCAAGCTTATTCACAACACTAGATCGCTTTTAAAAAAAAAAAACAAAAGAAACTACTCCCCCCACTTAGTTGTTTCATTCTTTTTAGGAACACTCAAGGGCATAGATCTCTATTTCTTCTCTTTCTCTTCTCTTTTTTTTGTTTTTTGTTTTTCCATTTTTTTAACTACTCCTGCCCCACGCTTAAACAACACATTGTTCTCAATGTTTAAGTATGTGGAAGATAAGTATAGATTTTTTTTCTTTTTTTCTTTTTAACAAACATAATTGACTCACTTTCATTGCTCATGACACCACCCAACCTCCCTTAACTTCCCAAAATTATAGCACAAAAATGTAATCATGATGATCTACATGCTCATACGTAGGGAATAAACTGTTTCAAAAAATTCGTTTGAGGTTAGGAAATCTTTTAGTAAGCTAATAAGGAAAAGGGCTTAATAAGGCTCAAAGGGGTAACTAGGGATCAATTTAATTTAGGGTTGGCTAAGAAGGTTCAAACAGTCGAAACATGGCCTAAATCATTTCTCTAATGTTGTATAGTCTAGGATTTCACCTCGAGTGACCATCAAACAAGTTCTAGAATTCATTGAAATCTTAAGAAACACTTAAATTGCGTAAACCTTCTCTAAATAAACAAATAACCTAGTGATAATAGCCAAGTGCTCAATATTGTGCAAGGAATCAAAAGTAAAGCAAAAACTAATAAACAGTTTAAGCACAGAGATCTATGCATCATTTATCGTTTTCCAAGAGCTATTCTTAATTCAATCATTGCCTTATCATCGGCCCATAAAATGCAAGAAAGAGGTACATGACAATTTTATACCTCCTTAGGATCAATAGCTCACAGACTTAAGATTTTCAGCCTATATACCTTTATTATGAATGAACAAAAGAAGATACAAGACATTTCAAACAACAATAAATAAACAAACTACAAATTTATTTAGGTAGAATACATTTCAGGGGTCAAAGAAACCCCATATTCTACCATTCTTTATTTTTTTCCACAATTTCTTTTTGAATTGGACCTGATAGAGACAAAAACACATAACAACTTTAAATTACATAAAACTAAACTTACTCATAAAATAACAAAATCCAATAGTTAGTAAACAAAAACAAGTTAATTAGAATGGGTCTCAAAAGTTCAGAAGTTAGCCTCCTTATTCAACCATTCTGGATTGAAGAGATCCAGAATACGTTTCAAGAAAACTTGAACTTTTTTAAGCCACCACTCTAAAAGGCAAGATTAGAAAATATTACCTCGGGCGAAAGTCAAAAGAAATAACCTAAAAAATCTCAAATGAACACAATAAAAAGAAATCAAACAAAGTGAAGCAAATTAGTAGATAAAGATTACAGGTGGAGCGTCAAATCCTGTTTACACCTTTTACTTCCGTAAACCAATCTATCCGAGCTGTTGCTGGATCAAGTGAATGGATGCATTCTTGTAGTTTGTCAACCAACTCTGCTACAGCTAAAGCTATAACCAGGATTTGCCTCATCGACTGTGAGATGAAGTTTTGTTCTACAGCTTAATCAAGAAAAGAAAACAAACTATCAAAAAAATTATTGACATTTAACAAGCCAATGGGTTTTCGGTGGATGTTTAGTTGTGCCCAGGAGGTGATTTGAAACATTTCCTCTAAATGTATCGTAACCACCCAGTAAAGCTATAAATGCATTAGAGTTAAAAAGTATATGTGCAATACGCTCATGAATGCTTGAGATCTATAACTCTTCTCCTATTATGTTGCCTATGATATGTCATACAACTAATGGTTTAGGGATACTGCTGAGAATCTGGCTTCTTCCTAAGGTTGCAGCTGTTGACACACACCCCATTAACCCAAGGCTACCCCCTCTATAAACCAAATGAGTACGCCTCTCAGCTAATGCCCTGTCAAGATTAAGAGCTGCAACTACAAACTCTCTATCTTTACCAAATTGAGATCCACAAAATACACATATTTTTCAGAATCATCGAATTGATGTTTTCTCCATTTTTACATGTGCCCTAACCATGTGTAAGACAATGATGCACGTTCAGTGTTGTGTTTCTCAAGGTCAAAAGATGTTATAATAATGGCATTTGAAAATATGGAGAATGGATGGATACACACGTAATACTCCTAGATTTGACACATGGGGACATAATTTCAGCAAGGGTTGCTCGATGCATATTTATTGCCCTAAGATTTGAAAAACTGAGATATGCTTTCGGTGGGGGTTGACAAAACCCCCCACACTTGTCTCCCACGTGTGCTTATGTTGTGGGTAGTCGTGTAGTTTGTAAAAAAAAAAAAAACTTGAAATTAAAACAAACAAAATCAACAAACAACAATAACACAAAGACAACAATAATAATCAAATCGAACAAAACAAGAAAAATAAATTTCAACAATAATAACACACATTCAAATATACAAGTAGTTGTGATTGTGGCTCATATCTTCCTCTGGCTTTACATCCAGTAACGGCTGAAACACCTTCTATAAGTCGAGGATTTGCTTCTTATCCAGTTTTCTTATAAACTAGCAAACAAGGTCTTTTTTAGTTAGATTCCCTAGACTATAACGATGTAACTCATCACAAAATTGTGTCCATAGATTAAGCAATTCACAGTGAATAAGTCCACAAGAATGTAACTCAAGAGTTGTTAAAATATTATCCAGAGACTCATTACTCAGACCATTCTTAATGAACGTAAGTTTATCTTCTCTATTCCTGGACACAAAACCTAATGACCAACAGCTCTAGTTACAATTCTATCTAGCACATTTATAACATACTTGTAACATCTTTGCTCTTCGCCTTTTGGCCTAATAGCTCTTCCCTAGACTTGGCATGTATACTGTGAAATTAATATCAGGCTCACTGGATAATCTTACCTTGGCTTCAATAAGCCACTGAATATCTGTAGGCATATTTAGGAGCTTCAACATCCAAAGTCTAGTTATCTGTACTTTATAAATTTTGAACACAGCATTTTGAGGAAGCGAAGGGAAATGTTTACGAAGGTTTGACAGAAAGATATCGATATCTATTGAAGAGGAGAAAATGAAAGATATGATCGATAATATGTTTGAGTATGTTCTTCTCCAAGATATGAACACTTAAAATCTTCAGGCAATGGCTTCAGTTCCATTTGGGTTTTTCCTCAAGCTATTGCGCAAATGAGCACAAAGCCAGAATAATCAAATTAAACAAAAGAAAAGAAAGTAAAATAAAATAAAGACATATAAAAGAAACAAAAACATAATAGTGATCAAAAGTAAAAACAAACAACAAAGCAAATGAGACAGATGGCAAAGAGAGATAAAACCTGATCAATTATAATGGATGGATCCCATGGGAGGAATCTCCTTGAGACACAAAAATTGATCATTACCACATTCTTTTTTTTTTTCAAAAACATTGGGCTGCCTCTCAATAAGCACTTGGTTCAACGTCCTCAGCCTAACATTACCTGCCCTCACCCATCAAGATAAGTTGGCTCGTAGAGTGGTACCTCCTCGATGTCTTACATCACTAAATTTTCAGAGTAAGGCTTCAACCTGTGTCTATTTACCTTGGATACTTTGCCAGTTTTTAAGCTCTTTGTTTCCATTGCACCATGAGAAAAGACATAAGTAATAATAAAGGGTCTAACCTATCGAGAATGTAATTTACCTAGAAATAACTTGAGGCGAGAATGAAATAAAAGGACTTTCTGTCCTACTTCAAAATTCTTTCTAGAGATCATCTTATCATGAGATGCCTTAGTTCTTTCCTTGTAAATTTTTGAATTCTCATAGGCATCATTTCTAAGTTCTTCCAGTTCTTGCAGTTGAAGCTTCCTTTGTTCACCAGTAGCATCCATCAGCATGTTACAAAGCTTTCTTGCCCACCACGCTTTGTGTTCGTGCTCTACTGGAAGGTGGCATGGCTTACCATAGACTAACCTATATGGAGACATACCAATAGGTGTCTTGTAAGCAGTCCGGTATGCCCATAGTGAATCATCAAGTTGTAAGCTCCAATCTTTTCTGCTCGGATTCACTTTTTTCTTGAGGATGAACTTGACTTCTCGATTTGAAACTTCAACTTGACCACTAGTTTGTGGATGATATGCAGTAGACACCTTATGAGTGATGTTGTATTTCTTTAGTAAGGCTTCAAATGATTTGTGCAGAAGTGTGTTCCTCTATCGCTAATTATGGCTCTTTGTGTTCCAAATCTTGCAAAAATATTAGATTTCACAAAATCTACAACAACTTTAAAATCATTGATTCTCGTAGCATTTGCTTCCACCCATTTAGAAACATAATCCATAGTAATTATAATATAAACATTGCCAAAAGATGAAGGAAAAGGACCCATAAAATGAATACCCCACACATAAAAAATTTCAACAATAAGTATATAGGTTTGTGGCATTTGATTTTTGGCACTTAAATTACCTGTCCTTTGATAATGGTCACAAGCTTTGCAAAAGAGATTTGCATCTTTGAATAATGATGGCCAGTAGAATCCACAATCAAGAACTTTAAAGGTTGTTCCTTTTGGTCCAAAGTGACCTCCACATGCATAAGAATGATAGAATGTTAAAATTGAATTAAATTTAGATTCAGAAACGCACCTTCTTGTCACTTGGTCAGAACAATGCTTCTATAAGTATGGATCATCTCGTATGTAGTGCTTCGCAATGTTTTGATCTTATCTCTTTGAGTTCGAGTCAAGTCATGTGGTAGCTTCTTAGCAATTAAGTAGTTAACAATATCTGTATACCAACGGGCTACTACACTTAGAGACAGTAATTGTCCATCCAAAAAACTTTCTTGTAATGGTAGTGCATCCTCCTCATAGATAAGGCAACTAAGATGGTCTGTAACTAAGTTTTCACTTCCCCTCTTATCTTTGATCTCCAAGTCAAATTCTTGCAAGACGAGTATCCACCTAATAAGCCTTGGTTTAGAGTATTTCTTTGTGAGCAAATACCTTAAGGCTGCATGATCAGAATAAATGGTTACTTTAGTGCTAGTCAAATAAGAACGAAACTTTTCTAAAGCAAAAATAACCACTAACAAGTCTTTCTCAGTGGTGGAGTAGTTAAGCTGAGCATCATCTAAAGTCTGAGATGCATAGTAAATGGCGTGTGAAATTTTGTCAATTCGTTAACCCAAGACAACACCTATAGCATAGTCACTTGCATCACACATGATCTCAAATAGATGATCCCAATTTGGAGATTGGACCATTAGAGCCGAAGTTAAGAGTTCCTTCAGTTTCTCAAATGCCTTATTATATTTTTCACCAAATTCAAAGGTCATATCATTCTGTAGCCATCTGCATAGGGGCAATGCTATCTTCAAAAAATCTTTTATGAACCTATGATAGAAACCTGCATGACCAAGAAAAGAATGAATATCCTACACACTTGTGGGGGGGTGGTAAGGAACATATAATGTCTATCTTAGATTTATCAACTTCTATACCCTTAGCAGAAATAACATGTCCCAAAACTATACCTTGATCTACCATAAAATGACATTTTTTCCAATTTAGAACAAGGTTAGTTTCTATGTATCTTTGAAGTATATGTGTAAGGTTGTCAAGGCATTTATCAAAAAAATCACCAAAAACACTAAAGTCATCCATAGATACCTCAATGATGTTCTTAACATAATCAGAGAAAATACTTACCATACACCTTTGGAAAATGACAGGGGCATTGCAAAGACCAAATTGCATGTGTCGATAGGCACATGTACCAAATCGGCATGTGAATGTAGTTTCTCTTGGTCCTTAGGGGCAATGACAATATGATTATATCCTGAGTAACCATCAAGAAAATAATAGTGAGAATGACCTGCTAACTTCTCAAGCACTTGATCAATGAATGGCAGGAAAAGTGATCCTTGTGAGTTGCTGAATTGAGCTTCCGATAATCAATGCAAACTCGCCACCCAGTTTAGATACATGTGGAAACTAGCTCATTATTTTCATTCTTAACCACTGTAACATCAGATTTCTTGGGAACAACTTGGTTTGGGCTCACCTACTTGCTATTTGAAATCGGATAAATATCATGCCGACATCTAACAGTTTGAGGTTCTCTTTCTTGATATCTTCCATCATGGGAGGATTTAACCTCCTTTGTGCTTCTCAAGTGGGTTTTGATCTTTCTTCCAACAAGATACAGTGCATGCATATGGCTGGGCTAATACCTTTGATGTCAGTAATTGTCCACCCAATAACTGTTTTGTGATCTCTAAGTACTCGGATGAGTTTCTGTTCTTGCAGTGGTGTAAGGCCCTTTGCTATTATGACCGACAAAGTATCTTTCTCACCCAAAAATACATGCTTCAAATGATCTGGAAGAGACTAAGCTCCAAGGTAGGGGCTTTCATCACAGAAGGAAGAAGTTTCTCATTATATAAAGGCAATTCAATGTAAGAAACATCATACCTTTTTGTGGTTATAGCTATAGTCTTATCTAAGCTTGCCATAGCTTCCTTCACTTCTTTAGACACTTGTATCAACCTTCCTCGTTCTTTGAAATTTTCTGTCCTTAAGTGCTCACTAATAGCTACTTCCAATCCATCCTTGCGAGTTAACTCAAAAAGTTGTTGTGCCAAACAATCAATAATATCAACTACAAAAACAAAATGCAAGTCACTAGGGTACCTCATTACCTCAAAATTGTTGAAACAAATCACCTCGCCATCAAATTCCATGGTGAGATTACCATCATGAATATCATCTTGGTTCGGACAGTTTTCAAGAATGGTCTCCCCAAAAGAATCAGTCTTGGATCGGGAGATGTCTCATCCTCTATTTCAAGAACATAGAAGTCGACTGGGAAAACCAATTGATTCACCTGCACAATAACATCTTCCATAACTCCCCTGGGATATGCATTAGAACGATCAACAAGTTGAATGATAATACCAGTTTTCGCAAGGGGTCTAAGATTCAAAGAAGCATGAATAGAATATTGCATTACATTAATAGATGCTCCTAAATCTAACATACCTTTTTCAAACTTGGTATGACCAATGGTGCATGGAATGGTAAACGTACCTGAATCTTTACAATTTGGAGGAATTTTTCTTTGTCGTATAGCTTAAACATTTTCCCCCACACTCACTTTTTCATTTCTTTTTAACTTTCTCTTGTTGGTGTATAAATCTTTGAAAAATTTTGCATAACAAGTTACTTGCTTGATAGAATCCAAAAATGGTATATTTACCTTGATCTTGCAAAACGTCTCCAAGATTTCCTGTTCTTGTTCCTCCTTCTTTGATTTTGCAAATGTACTAGGAAAAGATGAAGGAGTAACATAAGAAGGAATAAGAGTTTTAAGATTTACCTCAGAAGATGATGTTTTGTTCATAGTGGAAGTGGTGTCATCCCCTTAATTAGTTTGTGATTTCTTTGGCTGGACCTCTAATTGCTTTACACTTCTCAAAGTTATCACACTAGTATTCTTTCTTGGATTGATCACTATTTGAGAAGGTAATTTTCCTGAGCCTTGACCCTCAAATTTGCTCACGTTAGTAGCCAATTTGCCCATTTGATTTTTCAGGTTTTGGATGGCTACCCTAGTTTCCTATTAAAATTGCATTATGTTAGTGGCAAGTGCTTTAACAATGTCTTGGAGGGACATACCTCAGTTTTTTGGAGCTGGTTGTGGTGCTAGTTGTGGTATTGGTAGTGGTCGCATTTGAAATGGTTGTTGCACTCTTGGTTGATTGAAACTTGGTGGTCGGTTTGGTATGGCATTTGGAGAAATTGATTGACGATTCCCATAACTGAAATTAGGGTGATCTTGCCATCCTACATTGTAGGTATTAGAGAAGGGGTCATACCTTTGCCTTGGTTGTCTTGGAAATCCACCCATGGCATTGGCTTGTTTCGTCTCTCCTTCTTGCAAGATTAGACACATGTCGGTTGGACGCTCCGTGGTAGAACATATCCCACATGCATAAGATTGCTACATATTTCCTACAGTCATTCGTTTCACAAGAGAGGTAAGCTAAGAAAGTTGTTGTTCAATGTTCGGAGTACTTACCTCATTTACTTTCTTTAGTAGTGGTGGCTCAAATCAGCTATTGAATTGTTGGGAGTTCGCTGCCATGTCGCCAATCAAATATCTTGCAGCTTCCTATGTTTTATTAACTAGTGCTCCTCTACTAGCAGCATCAATCACACTCCTATCCATTGGTAGGAGACCCTCATAGAAATATTGAATTAGGAGTTGATCACTAATTTGGTGGTATGGACAGCTAGCACATAACCTTTTAAATGTCTCCTAATATTCATAAAGTGATTATCCATTGTATTGCTGAATGCCACAAACTTTTTTTCCTAATGTTTGTAGCTTTTGAGGTGGGAAAGTATTTCTCCAAAAAGAGTTTGCTTATCTCATTCCATGTGGTGATGGTACCCAGTGGTAGATGGTATAGCTACTCTTTCGCCAAATCTGCTAATGAGAATGGGAAAGTTCTCAATTTTATTTGCTCCTCAGAAACATCAGTTGGCTTCATACTTGAGCATACCACATGAAATTCTTTGAGGTGTTTGTTAGGATCTTCTCCTGCAAAACCATGAAATGTAGGCAAGAGAGGAATTAGTCCAGATTTAATTTCAGAATCTACCTCAAGATTGGGATTTATGCCTAGTGGTTGTTGATCAATATTTGAA
The DNA here is from genome assembly GCA_013180625.2 of Boswellia sacra. Classification (NCBI taxonomy): domain Eukaryota; kingdom Viridiplantae; phylum Streptophyta; class Magnoliopsida; order Sapindales; family Burseraceae; genus Boswellia; species Boswellia sacra. The sequence continues at coordinate 36,848 of SNVD02010733.1, read as the reverse complement.
GCGACTAACTTCTTAAGAATCCGATTGTTTTGCACCACCATTACTTCCAATTCAGATTTGATTGAACTGTAGGAAGATGGAAGGGAAGTATGTCGTGCAAGGTCAAATTCTGGAGGTGGAGTTGAAATTGATTGACTTAGTCTTAAATTTGAGGATTCGAGAGACTCCTTAATTCGCTTACGTCGATGGTCCGCTTCTCCATCAGACATAAAAGCCTAAAAACAAACAAATAAACAAAAATAAAAATCAAGAATCAATAGTAAAAACAAAATAACAAATTGATTAGAAAATCAATCCTCGGCAATGGCGCCATAAACTTGGTGTGTTCGAAACTAGCAAGTATACTAGTCGCACAAGTAATAAACTGATAAGTAAGATATCATTCCCATGAGGATTGATTCTAATTAAATTTGTTATTAGACAGCAACAATTAAATAAATAGGGGGTTTTGTTTAATGATTAACTAAATGAAATATGAATGCAAATGAAGAATAACATAACACAAAGTTAAATGAAGTGAGAAATAATCAATAAGAGAAACTTGGGAACATTCTCTACCATAAGATATGAATTTGCGAATTAACTACAGAATTGTCATCCAATTGCAACATTAAAATTATCAACCGTAGATAACAACGAGCTCTGTTACCCCGATTTTTTCTTACTTTGTCGTTAAATAAAACAAGTTGTTTATTTGATCTCTATCCATTAAACAACCTAGAATAAGCTATCTAAATTTAATTCAATGTAACATTATGATAAGAAAGATAGGTTGATCTAAGCAATAAACACACACACTCGGATTATTTAACTTAGTTTATATTCTCCAATTGCAATCTATGTTCACAATTTTGGTACTAACAATTAGAAATTCAAGACAATTATGGATCAAGATTTCTAATCTAGCAATAAACAACAACCAGATTTTATTTAGTTGGCCACCCAAATAAAATCAATAACCTATCATAAGCATTGAATGTGGGAATATACAAGCAACTTCAGTTAGAAAATTGGATAACAATTTCTTGAACAATCAACTCATAAAAACCATATCGAGGGCTTTGAAATCACCCTCAACCAAATCAGATTTAGTTACACATGTTCAAACACAACATAAATGTAATACAATATAGAGAAATTCCAAAAAATAAAAAGGAAAGGAAACACTTAGCAAATCTTTTGAAAATCTCCTCCGTAGATGAATGTCCTTAGGATTGTAATTCCTCCTCTTTCCAAGCCTTCTTTTCCCTTTAAGAACTTCCAAGGGATGAGAGAAATCAAGAGAGGTAGCCTCCAACTCAGTCTCCCCCTTCTTCTTATCAAAATAAAACCCTAAAAGATTTTTATATACTCTGCTATAGTGACCCCACTATAGTGCCCTGAATAATAACATGCTGTAGTGATTTATAAAGTTACAATTCTACATTACTCACCATTTTGATCATAACTTCTGGCACACTATGTGGATTCATGAATCGTAAATTTCTCTAAAAACTAGACTTCTAGAGCTTTCCAACGGTGTATAGCACATCATCTAATTCATTGTAAATCAAAACAATTAAATCCGAGAAGTTGATTGACTGGCAGAAGTGAAAATGAAAGGTTTTACTCCAATTTGGTGCAAGCTCCTCCAGAACTCCTACAAACATCAAAGCCACACAAAAGTATAAAAATACCAATGAATATAGTATAGAAACATAGATGAATTGATATGAAAATAATATATAAATAGACACCTATCACATGCCCAAACATCCAAAGAACTCATCAGTTTTCTAACTAAGTAACTAGGCCTGTTATAACAAGCCCAACTCAACTTAAGACTATATCTCTTAGTCCAGCCATATTAAATAGCTTCCTAGGGGACCTTAATGGACATATTTAATTACAAGATCAAATGAACTAAACCCAATACCCTATTATCTTATAATTATAGTGGACGTTGTTTATAAACTCTAACCCATTCCAATATAGACCCAGAGTTGCGCTCTTGAATTACATACTTTTTTTTTATCAAAAAGTTTAATAATTTAATCTAATTAAATTATTCTATAAGCCTATCCATTGAGCAACATGTTTACATACCCTCATGGAATACCAATAATTGGAGCTAGGTATTAATTATTGTTTTACCTCTCTAAAGACATCTTCATCCTTGATATCAGTTTTGCACTATTTGAATAATTCGAGATTTACCAAAAAGAAAATCTTTATTTAAAGAAATTTCTTCATTGAATACTATGCCAAGATTCATGATCCAAAAACTTGTAAAACCCTCATGATATTCAAAATGCACAAGTGTCTTCGTCTCAAAGTTTCTTCTTTAATGGATTGAGACTCACCATTCCCCATTGAGACAAACAACACAACAACCATGTTCAAACAAAGGACCCAACTTTGTTTTTATGTTGTGAACCTAATTGAGCTATGATAAAGTTCTGTGTTTTCCGTATATTACCACCTTATGCAAATAGATACTCTATCAATATATAAGCTTTGGAACCTTAGACATTAATACATGAAACTATTTAATATGCATGGAATAAAACATTCTTTTATTCATATAACAATTTATTTATTACAAAAAATATCAAACTCTTAAGGCACAAAGTGGGTTAAGGCACTAGGATTGTGCACAAAACCCTAGGGTTTGAGGGGCGAAGCCTTAAGGCATGTGCTTAAAGCCCACAAGCAGTGGAGCCAAAGCGCCAAACCCTAAAGTTTTGTGTTTTTATGCATGGGGGTTGCCTTGGAGGTGGCAGCCAGCCTTAGAATATGCCTAGGTTTTGTGAATTTGGTGGGCCAAAGGGTTTCTTGGATTGCCCTAAGCCCAATCAAATTAACCCAAGCCTAAGTGTGGTGAGACCAAGTCTAAATTGCATATGGTTCTTATGTTTTTAGGCCTATTGGCCTATTGGGTGTTAATCTATGGGCCTAGGTTAGTGGTTTATCACTAAAGCTTGGTCTAATGCGTTGTTTTCAATGCCGAATACTTGTTAGGCAACAAACAAATCCATGGTTTTGGGATTCTAGGGTTCACTCAAGCCCAAACTCAAATTGGTTCTAGGTAGTTTCACTTTTCTGGCATGGTTTATTTTGAAATTAAGGCCCATATTGGGTTGTCTCCTATCTTGTCCATATTTTTGTGGTGGTTTTTTAGTGCAAAACAAAGCCAAAATCAGAGTTATATAGTCTATAAAATCAAAGATACATTTTGTAGGGTGAAATTGCAGATCTGGAAATGTTTCATATCTATAAGGGTGTCTGTGAAAATTTTCAAAGTTTTTGAATAGTTCACTATGCACTAAATTTTCAATTTTATGAATTTTTGAAAATTTTCTTGAATTAATAGACATATTCAAGCATGAGGGACATGCCAAAAAGATACAAGAACTCAAGAAAATATTAATGTAATATTTTAGGAAAAAAGTCAAGTATTTAACCAACATGTATACTTTATGTATGATTATTTTGTTTAAATGTTAAATGAAATAATGACGTGTCACATGCCATATAGAGAAAAAGGATAATGCCACATCATGCATTATAACATTTTCATGCATCCATGCATTGATTTATATATAGTTAATCAAAGAGTTTGGTTAATGGTATATATAAATGATTATTACTTAATTAATTGGATTAATTAAAGTAGAATGAAATGATTTATATATTTATCAAATTGTTTGATAAATAGAATATAAGTTATGGACTTAATTAATAAGATTGATAAAGGAAGTTAAAATGTGAATATAAATGTTTCAAAAAGTTTGAAAAATGTTATATGAATCACATTTTAAATTAACAAGAGCTTTGTTTACTTTTAAAGAAAATGAATCTTATTGCTTCCTTCTTGAAAAAATTATATGCTCTAAGGAAATAATTATGTGGAATGGAGATTACAACTGGATATTATGTTGAACCTTAATAAGGTTAATTGGGTATTGACTGAATCGATTCCAGATCCTCCTTATGAAGAGTCTAATCAGTTGGACAAAGAATATTATCATACTTAGGTGAAAGCCAGTGTTGCTACCAAGGATTATATATTTGCCCCAATAAATGAAGATCTTCTTGAGCAGTGTAAAGATATGATCAATGTTGTTGAGATTATTACTCACCTTCATAAGATGTTTGGTTAGCAATGTCATCAAGAAAGGAGACATGTGTGGGCCGGGCTTCCATCCTGCCCCAAGCGATTGCAACCATGACATTGTTCTCAAGGCCTTTTGACACTTCGGGGTACTATAGAACAAGTCACAGAGACAAGTCTTGGAGGTTATTGGAGTCACCACCTAGTTAACTAACCATGAAAATAGTTGGATGACGATAACCGATCCCTTGCTTTGGGATCCAACTATCCATCATCCCCTCAAAGTCGAGTTCGAGCAGTTAGGTATGGATCTTCGATCCGCTCGAACAAATTTCGACCCTAATTGATCAATTGCTATCTATCTTGATCCTAGATTCATTTTCATGCATACAAATGATTTTATCTTGAAATATTCCATGTGCAGTGTGGCAATTCATAAGCATTCATCAAGATAAAGTACAAGAATATGCAAGAAAGAGGATTACAATCATAAATAAGTGTAGTGAGAATAAAAATGCAAGAAGATAGTGCGCAAGAAAGTAAATTTACACTCTTATTTTCCATGTTGAGCTCAATGGGCCTACCATTGGAAAGTGCATCTGCCGCCATGCATTGTGGCTCTATCCACCATCCAATCACCCTTATGCTGATTGATCTCCACAAGATCGGGTTCCTCACCATCAGCGTGAGTCTACCTAACCAAACTGGCGTCATGTCATCTCAAAAAGAAAGTAAATAAAACAGACGTAATGGTTAGGATAATGATAAAGTAAGTAGGAGAGATGTTATTGTGAAGTGGCGAGCACGCATTACCCATGAGTCCGATAACGTGACTCGCTACATAGTCCATTTGATTGCGACGTCTGTTTATCGAGTTAAACAAACTCTAACATGTTTTGATGGATCGAGGTGGATGACTATTCATGAATTGAATAGCATCTATAAAAGTAATTTAGATAGCCGTTTATGACGTAAATAGTATCCCTTAGATGGTCATAAAAATAAAGTAAGAAACGATAAAGAAAGATACAATAAAAGTAAAGTACAAAAGTGTAAAGTGTGATAATGTAAAGGTGCAATAAAGTAAATAAGCGATAAAGTAAATTACAGTAAAAGTGGAAGACAATAAAGTCAATGAGCACGAAAAGTAAAATGCAAAAAAATAAAAGTGCGATAAAATAAATAATGGAAAAATAAATGGCAATAAAGGTAAAAGTGCAATAAAGTAAACAAGTGAAAATAAAAGCAAGAAAAGATAAAATAAATAGTGAATGTTAAAATGGAATCATGCTTGAGTGGTGGTTTCCCATCGGTCATCACCGATCCGCCACCACTCATCCGTATTCACTTAATCTTCATTCTAAATGCGAAATGTAAGAGTGGTAAGACAAGGGAGAAAATATGGTGATTTTCCCTTAGGTTGTACCAAATATCGAGTGTTTGTGTTGGGTTGTTTGAAAATTGGTTGAAAATGAGGGTTTTTGTGTAAGGTTTGGAAATAGTGAGGTTAGAAGGGTGCTAGAACAGGGGTGTTTTTGTAAGAATCTAAAAGGAAAGGGTTGGAAAGTGCTTGAAAAGAGGGGGCTAGAAGGAATTTTTTAGAGTTGGCATAAGAAACGAGGTAAATACTTGATTCCCAAATGTCGAGGAGTGGCCTGAACTTATAAAAAAATGGGGGAAGGGAGCACATGTGAGTGGCACACGCGTCGAGCATTTTTTCAGACGCGTGCCACCCCCCTCTCCCCCCCGACATCCCTGGCCCATTTTCAGATACCATACTTGTTGCTTAGACACTGCCCTTCTCCTTCACGCGTGCATGTGTCCATCCTTCATGTGTAGTTTAATTTCATTTTCAGGTGCGGTTTTTTTTTTTGGGCTTTTTGGGTCTTTATACTAAGCATTTTTGGCCTAACTTGGCCCAACTCGATTTTTTGTGGGTTTTTATGTGTGGTTTTTTGTTTTTCGAGTATTTTCAGTCTGCTTTCAAATTAATAGTTCACTTCACCCAGTATTCTTTGGTCATCGTCATTGGGCTTAAACCATAAGCAGAATTTTTATGCTTGCAACATGCTTTATAGAAATTCAAATGTCTCCTGCAATGACCAGGACAACCAATTCAAGAACACATGATGAATGTCATTCAATATGTTCGAGAAATAGAGGTCTTTGCTGCCAAAACTGATGTAGAGTCTAAGATAGATATGGTTTTGAACTCATTATCTAGTGCTTTTGATCAGTTGAAGTTAGAGTACTAATTGAATCATAAGTCTGACACTCTACAAGGTCTAATGCATGAATTGGAAAGATTTGAAATAAAGCATATAAAGTCAATAGAAGGTTTCCATCTTCAACTGTTGCTAAACCTTTTAGAAAAGACAAGCAAGAAAAATAAGAAGAGGCTATCTCCTATCAATAAAATTGCAAAACGAAAGTGTTTTTCCTATTGCAAGATTGGGCATTACAAAAGGAATTTCCCAACCTACTTAGCTGAGAAGAAAAACAAGAAAGGTAGTGTACTCTTTATTGAGAAGAAAAATAATAAAGGTAATTTATTCTTTATTGAATCACGTTTTGTGGAAGAATCTATTAATACTTGGATTATAGATTCTCGTGCCACTAACCATTTTTGTTTTTCTTTGCAGGGGTTCCAGGCAACTAGACATCTAAGTGAAGGGGAGCTAAGCTTGAGGCTAGGCAATGGAGTGATGGTGTCTACTTGTATAGTTAGAGAACTGCATTTATATTTTGATTATAAAAGATACATTACTTTGAATAATGTATATTTTGTACCAAATTTTAAACGAAATTTGATTTCAGTCTCTTGTTTGATAAATTTTGGTTATTCAGTTTCTTTTAGTAAATATGTCGTTATTAGAAAGAACAAAGAATTTATTTGTTCTAGAATGATGAGTAATAATCTTTTTATAATCAAAAGCATAATGTTTTCCCTAAATGACACTGAGTTGAATAATGATAATAAAAGAGTTACGTTGTCTAACACTAATGAAACATATCTTTGGCACCTTAGACTAGGTCATATAAATGTTAAAAGGATTCAAAGAAAGGTTAAGGATGGATCACTAAACTCGTTAGAGGTTGAAACTTTACCAACTTGTGAATCATGCTTAGAAGGAAAGATGTGCCATTCACAGTTAAGGGATATCGAGCCAAAGAATGTTTAGAATTGATATATACAGATGTGTGTGGACCAATTAATTTTCAAGTAAGAGTTGGATCTGAGTATTTTCATCACCTTTACAGATGATACTCAAGATTCGGATACGTTTACTTAATGCACCAAGAAATTAAAGCCTTTGAAAAGTTCAAAGAGTATAGGATAAATGTTGAAACGCAATTAGGTAAAAGTATTAAAATACTACGATTAGATTATGGTGGTGAATAACTCTCAAGTCAGTTTGATGAGTGCTTGAAAGACAATGGGATTATGTCCCAACCTATTGCATTAGGAATAATAAAATAAAATGGTGTTGCATAGAGAAGAAATAGATTTCTTTTAGACATGGCAAAATCCAAGATAAGTTATTCAACTCTACCTAATAGTTTTTAGGGATATGCACTACAAATGATGGCATAGTTGCTTTACTTTGTTCTTCAAAGTCTGTTCCTAAGACACTTATAGAGATATGGAGTGGTCGTAAAGCTAGTTTACACCATATTCATATTTTGGGGTGTCCAACACACGTGCTGTAACACAATAGAGACAAGTTGGGGTCAGACACAAAAGTATGTTTGTTTGTAAATACCTAAAAGGTACTAAAGGGTATTACTTTTATAGTCAGTTTGATAAGAAAGTGTTTATCAGTACGACTGCTACTTTCTCAAAGGAAGATTATGTAAGTAATTATAAGCCTCAAAGCAAGGTGGTACTAGAAGAAACGTCTAAAGAAACTAACATTGATAAGATCAGTGTGTTAGATATCTGCCCTACGAGTGTGGATGTATGGATGACTTTTTCTAATAATGTAAACATTATTGTTATAAATCAATAAAATATATTATTTATAAATTGCGCAAATATGATTGTGTCAATGCTAAATGCTCCAAATCTTGAAAAATGATAAAGCGTTTTTTTATATGTGATATAAATGAGACATAAAATTTTATCTTAACTCAAAACTAGTTCACGACCTCTAAACAAAAGCTAAGTGCTTTGTTTGGATAAGGTTGTTGTGTTATTTGTCTTCAATGAGGAAATGGTGAGTTTATAACCATTTGAAGTGGAGACTTCAGAACAAAGACACTTATGTATTAATGATGCATTGAACGAAACCGTGTAGAAATTATACATTTGATGGAAATACTATAACTGAATTTGAATTTCTACACCTGAGCACTAAAGGTATTCTTACCTTAATCTTGAGTGGGTAGTGTACCTCTAGTATATAGGCTATGGTCTTTTACTAGAATAAAAAAGTGAGATCTAAAATGAAAGGTCAATACATTGGCTAGTTGTGATTGTAAGATTTGTGTGCTAGTACACATTATATCATTGATATAGAACCATGACTCTGAAAGGATTACAAAATATCACCTTAATGGTTTCATAGGGTTTTAAATGATAAAATCTTGATCCAGTGTTTAGTAAAGGTTGTTCATCAAACTAGGATTTATTGTAATAATTCTAAATCATTTAAATGGTGTAAAATTGGTATCAAGAGCTGAAGATAGAACTAAAGGGTAAAATGGTAAATTACACTTGGGTCCAGTTATTGGTATTTTATGAAAGGTAATTATGTAAACTTGTTACTCAATGCGTAGGGCTTAAGGAAATAATTTATTCAGATTAAACTATTAAGCTTTTTGTAAAGAATATTTAATTTTCAAGAGTGAAACTTTGGTCCTATAGTGGAATGGGCCAAAGTTAATAGATGTGGCCTACTACAATTGTCAAATAAGAGAGTAATGGGTCAAATCTACTAAAGCTTGTAATTAAATATGTCTATCATAGGTCCCCTGGGTAACTGATATAAATTATTTGAACACAGCTTGGACTTGAGAAATTAAATATTTAATTGGGTTTATTGGAGAATAAAGTCAAGGTTTTAAATTAAATAAATAATTAGTGAACTAGTTGTTAGTCCAATTATTTAATTAATATGATTAATTAAATAAATAGGTTAATTAATTAGGGCTTACAATTGGGTTTGGACCCTAATGAGCCACATAAGCCCAAAGCCCAAATAGGCTTATATATGATGTAACCCTATTTCCACCAGGATAACTAATTATTATTAGACAAGGATAAGGGCAAGTATATAAGGGTTTCATGCAAATCAATAAGCCTGCCTCAAAATTGAAAAACATGAAACACTACAAGGAAGCCTGAAGTTTGCACAAACCGTTCCTAGGGTCCATGAGCAAAAATGTCAACCACACAAGGCACCCCTTGAGTGACGTTTCAACTTCCCTCTTACCCTCTGACTTGTTTCTCATGTTCTCAGGTTTAGTCTAGTGCCAAAAGATGCCCACACATCTAATTCAGGTTAATTATTTAGACATACCTTAAAACTAAAGTGGAACAAAGCAACAAAAAATTTTGAAGGCTATAGTCGCAAGATCTTGGTCCTAGAGGCTATTTTGCAGTCTTAAAGTGTTCAGATTTGGCCTCAAGTTCCTTCATTTGGTATTAGAGCTTTGGTTTATCAAATTACAAAGATCCTTGTATGGCGTAATTAATTTGGATGAATGTAGTAAAATTGTCTCAACAAATATTTGATTAAAGAGGGACAAATCAATGATCCTATATGCTCATGTGTTTTTATAAAGAAATCATATTTTGGTTTTGCTATTTATAGTTTATGTTGATGACATGAACCTAATTAGCCTTCCAAAACTATAGTCTACATAATACTTCAAGAAATAATTTGAGATGAACGATATTGGCTAAAGAAAATATTGTCTCAGTCGATAAATCGTATAAAGTTTAGATGGAATACTTGACCATCAATTAACTTACATAGAGAAGATTCTTAATTAGTTAAACATGAAAAAAGCCCTCTTGATACTCCAATGGTGGTTCGCTCTCTTGATCTTAAAAGGATCTGTTCCATCCTATTGAAGGCAACAAGAAAATACTTGGTCTTGAAGTACCACATCTCCATGCAGTTGAAGCTTTAATGTATCTACCTCAATGTACAAGATCGAATATTGCATTTGTAGTAAAATTATTGAGATACAGTTCTACACTTACTTGAAGGCACTGGAATGGAGTCAAAACATATTTTTTGCTATCTTTGCAAAATCATAGACTTAGGATTATTATATCATAAGAAGACCATTCAAATTGCTAGATTAGTTGCTATGAAAATGTAGGGTATTTATCAAACCCTTGCGAGGCTTGTTGACTCAGGTATGGCAACCCAAAAGGGGGGGTGAATTGGGTTTTATTTATAAAACGAATTTAGAAAACTTTTCTTGAAAGATCAAAATTATTTAAATCTTTCTTTGAGAATAAAGGTGAAGTAGATAAAAATAGAATGCAATCAAGATAATGGAAATAAAGAACAATCACAAGAGCAAGTAAACGTAAAGAGGAAAGGGATAGAGAGAGTGCAAACTCAATTTACGTGGTTCGGCAAACCTTGCCTACGTCCACGGGCTCCTAGCTCCACAAGCTAGGCTTTCTACTAAGTTGTAGAAATCTTTACAACTTGCTTGATGAACAACCTCACCAAGACTTTTTCTTCCAACTCTTGATAACACCACACCAAGAGTTCTTCTTGATGAACAACCTCACCAAGGCAACTTCCTTCAACTCTTGATAACACCACACCAAGAGTTCTTCTTGATGAACAACCTCACCAAGGCAACTTCCTTCAACCCTTGATAACACCACACCAAGAGTTCTTCTTGATGAACAACCTCACCAAGGAAAGAGTTCTCTCAATGATAACTTTTATCCTTTACAAGAAGATCTCACTCTCACCACAATACAAGAACAAAGATAATTTTTACAACAAAAGTATAACTCTCTTCAAAGAGTAGATAAAGAATATAAAAGCTCTCTAAACTTGATATTTCTCTTGTTTTTTTCTTTTGCTGGATAGATGCTTCTCTTCTCTTGTTGAATGCATGGGAGAATGGCTCATTTTATAGGCAAATGAGATGAACTTAATCAAGTGAAGACATCATCTCCAAATTTTCTGCCCACCATAAAAACTGTAATCTTATCTGCCATTTTTGTCAATGTTTCGTTTGAAATTTGAAAATCTAAAAAACATAAAAGATCTTCAAATTTGAATAAGCTTTCCAACGCATCAAGAATCAAGTCATTTGGATATCTGTAGCTCAAGATATGGCCAAAATACCATTCGGTGCTCATGTGACTTGATTTTTCTTTTTTGTGTCAGTCCACCAAATTGAATGATAATTCTGTCAGCCTTCCGTTTGAAATTTGAATTTCTTCAAAACATAAAAGATCTAAATATTTGAATAAGCTTTCCAAAACATTAATAATCAAAGTATTTAGATATCTCTATCTTAAGATATGGCCAAAACACCATTCGGTGCTCATGTGAGTTGATTTTTCTTCTCTGTGTCAGTCCACCGAATTTCATGTCAATTATATCGGCCTTCTGTTTGAAATTTGAATTTTTTCAAAACATATGAAATGTTCTTCATTAAGTCATCTTTCCAATTCCGTAAGAATCAAGTCATTTTGATTTTTCTAGCTCAAGATATGTCCAAAGGAGTATTCGGTGCTCATGTCAGCTGCTTCCATTTGTCTTTCAACTTGCATGATGATTTGGACAACCTTGCACTTGAAATTTGAATTTCATTAAAACATATGAAATGTTATAAATTGAGTAAGCTTTCCAAAGGCTCAAGAATCACGTCATTTGGATATTTGTAGAGATATATATGACCAATTGATTGAACATTGCTCATGTGTCACATTCCTTGAGTCAATCCTTGTTCTTAAACTTTGGTGCCTTTAACATGTAGTCTTCTCCTTAGCTTCAACACTTCATTTTAATAAGCCTCTTCTTGATTTTAAAATTATTTCAATAATCTTACTCTTGCACATAAATAAACATGTTAGTAAATCTCAATTAATCAATGTGTATTGTTATCATCAAAATTATCATGTAGCCTTAGGGCTAACAAGGCTTACTCACAAACTTGTTATTTTTTTACTTGTAATGGCATAAACAAATCATTGTATTCTAAAAAATAAACTTTGGTGGCCACATTGTCAAATTATTATGAGATTTTAGCATTACACGAAGCTAGCGAAGAATGTGTACGGTTGAGATTCGTTATTCACCACATCTGCACTACTTGCAAATTGCAAATACCCCTTCAGTTATATATGAAGACAATGTTGCATGCTTTGTCCAAATCAGAGGAGGATACATCAAGGGTGATAGAACCAAATGTATTCTACACACATGTGCTTTAGGAAAATAGAAAGATCAATATCAAGCAAATACGTCAGTTGATAATCTTTTTTGTCATTCACTAAAACCTATTGAAATCAACTTTTGAAAGTTATATACTTCAATACATGACAACTCAACAAACTATCAAGTTAATATGTGCCAATTTCAGAGTTCTTAATCTTATCAGGGAGAGCATTTATCAACGGGTGCTTATATGGGACATATGCATTATACTCTTGTCCTCTTGACTAGTTTTTGTCTCACTGGGTTTTTTGGGCAAGATTTTTATAAAGGCAATTGTCGTCCAACATCACTTCAAGTTTCCTTATATAATTGTGTTTCTTTGCTATGGTTTTATTTCAGTGGGGTTTTCTTTAGCAAAGTCAAGTATAGTTATTTTAAAGTGATGAAAATCCAAGAGGAAGTGTTGTGATTAATATGACTTTTCACTTTTTGTGACACAACCCGCCCCTAACTACACGAGCAAATTTTGCCTAAAATTATGGGCTAGAGACTGTTACTTAACTCTTGTCTTTCTAACAAAACAAACTTGAAAATAATTCAATAAATATACAATAAAACTCTAATTACAACAGTTAATAAAATTTTTCTAACATATCTATTACAACCTTAATGACAATATTAAATATATCCTTGCACCATCACATAGCTTGAGCTTGAGACTTGCTAACTAAATCAGACCTTACTTTCACTTGGGGGAGAAAGGTTTTAAAAAGAAAATGGTGAGTATAAAACTCAGTACGTGGGGATTGGGGTATTAGTAAATCAATTTATGATAAAACATTATATAATTATAAAATAAATTCTTTACCTTATTGAAAATCTTTATAAAAAACTTCTAATAGTTGGAATGTATATAATAGAATAACATATCATCTAATCTTTATAAAAATTTTGGAATAAATAAGCTATTGAATTCTTCAAACACTTCTGCTTATTTCTACACTTTAAAGACAATAAAAGGAACACTTTTCTCATTCACATAAAATAATGCTCATGGTAATCATGTTAAAACATTTGTTCAAATGGTATTTAAAACATAATACATGATTTTCATTAAAATCATCTTTTAAATAACTTCTGTCAACAATGCTTTCTCATGAGAAGAAATGCACTTTACTTTTTAGGGGATTACAAAACAATGAGGCTACAAAGTATGCATAAACTATCATTATAAAAATCTTTTTAAAGATTTATGAAAATTTATACAAGTTAACAGTGCTTCTTTTCTTAAGCTAACTCATATAAACATATTTAGATCACTTTTGATATACTAAACAAGTACTCCATAATCAAGTTGATCATACCTAATGAGATTTAACATCATACAAGCCTACCAGATTGGTCATACCTGGCAAGGCTAAGATTGCACTGGCAAAGCTATCTAAAATTGGTCATACCTGGTGAGATCTAATACCGGAGGTTAAGCCATCTATTAAACTAGTCATACGCATGAATAGAGCTACCCTTAAAAGGCTAATCCCCCAAATCACACAACCGAAAGCCTTTATATTTATCTGAATGGGTCCCAAAGACCTTTATCTGTATCACTATCTAAGTGAATGTGCTATCTCTCTGTGTGAGTCTGGGTACTAGCTGAGGATATTTTGATTGAATTTTCTTATCTTTGCTAAAACCGATTTCCAAAACTGCTTCATATGCTAAAACTTTATTTTCCATGAAACTTGATCAACACCGAGAATTTTATGAACTCTAAAGCTGAATTATATGATTCAATATGATAAATGATAAACATCTATAAAAAGCAAACTTCAAGTACTTCAAGAAACCTTGAAACAAGATGCTAGAAAAATTTTCAATAACATGATTAACATCAATTTTCTATGATTCAAAATATAACTCCTAGATAATCTAGAAAGAATTCAAATGTAGATTTTAGCTTCAAAAAGATTACGAGAAACTAATTTTGAATACTTCTAAGTTTATCCTAATATCATACTAAATATTATTTTTGAGAAATACTAGATAAACATCATTTAATAAACCACTAAGCATGTCTCTTGATTTAACTAAAAATAGAATTTCCTTTTCACTTTAAAATTTTCTAACATTTGTATATGAATACTTCTAAGGTTGCAAACGTATCATAGTAAGAAAAGCTAAATAAACATCATTAAATAAATAACTAAATATCCTTCTTAATTCATCTAGAAAATAAATTTGTTAATCACTTTAAAAACTTTCTAACATGAATATAAAAAATAGCATTTAAAACTCATTTATAATTTATGAAAGAAAACATATTTTTCCACTCAATAATCTGGTTGCACAAGCTCGGTTAGCTTGTATTAGATTTTAAGGTCAATGTTCCACCTAGCTTGTCATCTCCTTCAACAGTAAACTAAATTCTTCTTTGTCCTAACATGACAAAAGAACTCATCATATCATATTCAATTCATAACCAACCTGAATGCTTAAGATTTTCTTAACCAATTCATATCTTAGTCTAATCAATGCCTGTTAACTTCGTTTTCAAACTTCCCAAGCAAAGCAATGCTGGTTCTCTAATTTTTAATAAATAATTTACTCGTCCAAATGATCTAAGATTTTGCACAAACCTTCTGGACATGCATATCTAGCATAATATAAAATTTTATAACATTCTAAATTTGTTAGTTACCTCAAATAATTTAAGTTCTCTGACATAATGATCCTATCAAGCCATTGCCAGAACTAACCTCTCTCTATTCAAAAATACATAAAAATTCATAGTTAGTTTCTAAAATTACATAACTCTCTAGATTTAACTAGACACAAAGATGAACAAATATCCCAAATTTCATAATTTTTTTGGGAACCTTTGGTACCTCAAATAATTTACCCAAGATAAACCTACTGCAAAAAGTTGAAAATTTCAGTATTAAACAATAAACCTTGAAAATTCATATAAAATTGCATATTCAACATTTTTCAATGAAACAATTTTAAATAAATCCTTAGATGTCTATTTTAACATATATAAATTTGAGAATCAAATTTAAAGCCAATATACTGCAAAATTTTCAAAATGTTTACTATTCACAGCAACCCTAGATTTTGATCACCACTTCTTAAACCTTAACATTTCAATGAATAAAGCAATAAACATCAAAGGAGAATAAAGTACCTCGGATGGGCCTTCCAATTTCATCTTCGATCTTCCTTCTCTCTCAATAGTTTCCTATACTTGCCAACACTCATTTCTTTGATATTGCCTTTAATAAAACCAGCAATACAACATCTTTAGAAACCATGAAACTTACCTAATTCATCTTCTTCAAACAGACCCATGTGAGTTCTTCACTATGCCTTCTCTCCATTTGAACTCTCGAAACTTCTCTTCTCTTTGTTTTTTTTTTCTCTTTTTCATTTTGTGTTTATATATTAATTAAAGCTAAGGGACTAGGCTAGTGGGCTTCTTGTAAGGGCTGGGGTATTACATTTTGATTGGTGGATTCATAAAGACAAATGGGGAAATATCATAGAGTACCCTCACCTTTTGGCAAAATTTCATGCAAAAGCAACTTTTGCCACTTTGTATTAGCATATACTGGTACCTTTTGAAAAAGTCATCATGGACCACCCTTCTCTTAAATTTTCTGTTAAAAGCCTGCAAATACATTGAAAAAAGCTTGCAAATACATTGAAAGGAGAGGTTGATAATGGTCCTATAAATACATTGAAAGGAGAGGGTTATAAAGGTCATTTAACAATGCATTGTCAACATTATCCATTAAAATTTAAAAAATGTGTAATGGTTAGAATTCAAACCTAAGACTTGGAAATCATTAGACTTGCACTCAACCACCAAACCAAAGATCTATTTGACTTTAAAGGGACAAAAAATATATTTAATCAATAAAGCTTCTTCTCTTCTGATGAAAAACAATAGGTTACAAGCTCCACCCATATCACCATCAATCATAGGATTTATCACTGTGACATCTCCCAACAATTTGATTCCCATGAAAATGTTTTCATTTTGTTTTCAAATCTTTTCAAATCGTTTTAATTTCATAATTAAACATAAGTTTTAATTAATCTACATGGGTTATTCCTTTTAGTTGATTGGAATAAATGAAGAACTCCCCACTGAAAATTCAAGACGTTGGTGGTGTGACGGTGAAACACTAATCCTCTTCAACATCGACTGTCTTTTTGTGTGGCTGGCAATGGCTGGGTTTCAGTTTTTAGAGGTGTTTTTTAGCAAAACCCTAGAAATTCCAAAACATATCTAGCTTTCAAGACTCCACCCATTCCATTTGCCATTTCATAGCTAAGCGCTCTCATTTTCTTTCTTCAACTTTGATTCTTGTTTTAATTTCTGCCCAGTCTTTCTCTTCAATTCTGTGGAATTATAAGATCATGTCGGAATGATTTTAAATTTTTTTTTTTTTGGTTTTTGGTGGAAAGAAATGGACTCATTTGAGAATCTTATTTCACGAATCAAAAACAAGTTTTCTATCAAGATTTTTAAAGATTGAAGGAGAATGCTCCTTTTTTTTTTGGCTTTTGCATTTTTTTATAGACTTTCAAATGCACACAGGGAGCATAAGATACTACCACTTATTTCAGGCAAGTCCTCTAGAAAGAGGAAACTAACTGACGTTGATGAAGGGGGAAATATTTCTGAAGTCAATTGGATGGCTGGGTTTTTAGGTGTTGGTGGCGGCTACTGGTGTTGTAGAGGGTGGCGGCGACAGCCTCTCAATTCTATTTTCAAACTGAGAAATCTTCCAACTTGTCAGTTAAATTATTAGAGTTGATTTGTTTCTTCACTGCAACTACTCTCTCATTGCCAAAATTTCCTAGACTCGAAATTAGATTGAAATTGCTGGGGAGAGATTGGGAGGGAAGGAGGTGGTGTTGTTGGGTTTGTGTTTTTAGTCTAATTCCTTAAAATTAGTATTATAATAAATAATAAATTTTGTGTATGTTAAACTCAACTAACGAGTTGGCATGATTGTGACGTTAAATATGTTTTCTTCAATGATAGGAGTTTGAATCACATCAACTTTAATTTTCAAAAACATTTTCGAAGGGTATTTTGATTACTGTAGTGGTTTTGGATTAAAAAATGATGTCATTTAATGGAAAATTTAACAAAAGGATGGCCTTATAATGACTTTTTCAAAAGGTAGGGGTATCCACTAACACAAAGTGGCAAAAGATTTTTTTTTTTCGTGTAATGTCACCAAAATGTAGGGGTAGTATGTGATATCTCCCCAAAGCAAAATGGACTAAGGACTTATGTGATATTTTTCTATTAAGAAACGGGAACCTAAAAAGAGCAACACATACAAAGCTCAAGAACTAGGGCAATGTGAGAGGAAAACAAAAACTTTTTGAATTCCAAATTTGTTTAAGAGATATTTTTTTAATTATTGGCTAGAGCTTGGGGTAAGAATGCAAATCTTTGGCCATATATAATCGAGGCATGGAGCAATTGAGTATACAAAAGACATAAGCAATAAAAATAAAGACTCCTCCTTTGGTTTGGTATCTCGGCCGTATATTCTCTCTAATCTACTTTCCTTTTTTTTTATTATTTCTATTTCCCTTTTGGGGCATCTTTTGTTATAGTTTCTTGTTTTGTGTTCTTCTTTTATTCACATATTTATCTTATACTTTAGTTGGTAATTATACAACAATAAAATAATTATTCAAAACTCCAAAAATTTTATTCAACAGTCGATGGATGGCCATTGTTCTTGGTTGTGGTTGTTGGAGAGTGTCAGACCACGTCCAATGATGCTGCTAGCTAGGAGTGGGAATTTTTGACATGACCCGCGAATCCGACACGACACGACACAAAAATTAGCAGGTTTAGGTTTATTTTAATCGTGTTTGGGTCGTGTTCGGGTTGAAAATTTCAACCCGTTTAATAATTAGGTCGTGTTTGGATTAAGGGATTGTATCCACGGGTGACACGAACCCATTTATGGCACGAAACTGTTTATGACACAAACTCATTTATGACACGATTAACACTTATAAAACAGGATAATACAACTAACACTGATTGTCATGATTATTTTTAAAGTGACACAATTATAAATACAAATTAATTTTAAAATTCATTATATGTTTACTAGATATTTAAATTCAAGGTTGTATTTTTATTAATATTAATATTACATTAATATTAATTTTTATATGATCTTGAACTACCCTTAATTTTTTTTATATATTTTTTTTGTAGGCTACTTAAGAGTTAAAAAGATGTAATGGATTTTTTTGAAGCTCAATTGCATTTTAGGTTTGTATGAAACTTGATATTTAGTGGACTTTTTATTGTATTGTGGATGAATTTTGAATATTCTTATATTATTACTTTTTCAATTTAAAAGTACTAAAATAGGTTAGAAATTGAAATACTTAATCGTGTCATAATTATGTTAATCATTTAAACGTGTTGTAATCGTGCCTCTAAAACGTGTTACAAACGTGTCAAATATTTAAACGTGTCATAACCATGTTAAACATGTCATTTTCGTGTATAAAATGAAAATGACCTATTTATTATTCGTGCTCGCGTATCGTGTCGTGTCACCCGCGGTCACCCATTTAATAATCGGGTCGTGTTCGGGTTAAGTCTCCTTGACACGAATAATAAACGGGTCGGGTTTAAGTTGCATTAATCTTTGTCGTGTCCTAGCTCGACACGACACGAACACGACCCATGAACCCGAATTCCCACCCCTACTACTAGCACCAAAACCGTCATTAAACGTTGATCTATATGAAACGGATGGTATTTCTAATGAATTATGACCACGTTTGGTACACCCCATAGGATTGTATAATTATCATTGTAGCGGATAGCGTTGTATGAATTGTATTGTATGAGAAATGAGTAAATTGTATACTATGTTTGATTTATCATTTTATTGGATAAATGCTAACCAATACTATGTTTGGTAAAAGACTAAATTGGATTAGATTAAATTTTTTAATACTAAGTTAAAATAATTTATAAATAATATATATAATCTAAACTAAAAAATAAAATTATTTTGATAAGTATGTAAATAAGATTTACTTATTTTTAAAATACATTTTATTGAAATGGAATTAATACAAAATATCAACTTAAAATACAAACCATAATGAAATAAAAGAGAATCCAGATGGAATAAATTATGTGAAAAAAAAAGGATTCTTAACTCATCATTTTTGTCCCCTTTTCTTTTTCTTCTTTCGTTTCTGTCAACCCTCTCACCTTGACTTTTTTTTTCTTCTTATCCTTTCATTTCCATATCAAAATAAATCCATCTCTATCTAATCTATCCCAAATCCTCTAAATCTCTACCACGATCCCAGATCTCATTAGTGAGGTGAGAGAGAGTCAATTCAAACTGCTGCTTGCAACCACAACGAAAAAGTGCTAACAGAGCTAATAACAAACCTTACATTTGCATATTGAGAGAAATTTGTCTTACATTTTGAAAATATGTTAGATTTGTGACTGAATAAAATGGAATTTTTTTTTCCAAAATAAAAATCAATGACCAAAGTGATATTTGAGTTCGCTAGAGAAAATTTTTCAAATTGTTCAAAGTTCTTGAGATTTTTGCAAAAAAGAGGTGTTCATTCGATAAGGTAGAGAAAGAGAGAGAGAGACGAAAATGAAGCAGGATGAGTAGAGAGATGATAAGATAGAGAGAGGGGGTGGGGGGTGGGGGTGGGGGGTGAAGCAGGATGAGGTAGGGAGATAGAGAGCATGAAAAGAAAGAGTCGTCTTAGTGATTTCAAGAGAGGAGAGAGAGCGATTTCGTGATAGTTTTTGAGAGCATACAAGTTACGCAAAATGTTTATCCAGCCTTAACCCACGGTCCCCCTAGGATAACATATCCTCCTCTTATGCGTTTCTTTTGTGTTATTTTACAGTCTTATCCTTTAAGTTGGTTTTCAACGAAACACAGGTTTAATCTTACTGTTTGTAAACAGGGTTGGTGTTGGGGTGGGGTTGTGGGTGTGTGGGGTGTGACGGGGTGGGGTGCTGTACATAGCGATAACTACCTATCCCCACCCTTCTGATTTTTTTTTGCCCCGCCCAACCTCGTTGCCCTAGAACGGGGCGGGGCTGGGCGGGGCAGGGCAACATTTTAAAGAGAAGGCCCGGACCCGCCTCACCTCGCCCCAACTAATTTAAATTTTGTTAAATTATTTTATTTAAAATATAGATATAGTTATAACCATTATTAAAAACTATAAAAAATTTATATTCAATATACTTCATTAAAAAATATATACATAAATCTATAAATTTTAAAAATAACAATAAATATAATTTATTCTTAACCTAAAATAAAATACATACACATATGATATATATCCTAAGATGTTTTATAACAAATCTAATTATTCAACAATCATCAAAACTCAAAAGAAATAAAGTTAATTTATATTAGATAAAAAAATCTTTGTATAAATTTTCATTTATATTTGCATTGTACAAGCTAAATGGTGATTGTACTTAAAAGAACTAAAGTTAATTTATATTATATAACAAAATCCATAGCCTATAAAGTTTGTGTAAGTTTTCATTTATATTGGCATTATGCAAGGTAAATGGTGATTGTACAAATTAGCTATATCATCTAAAAAAATAGTGACCACTAATTACCATTTGACTTTATTAGTAATAATGTTAAAAGTGTATTATTGCTTGTAAACTAGTTAATTGACAATTTTTTAAATAGTTGATAATATAATTAAATGATTTTACAATAGCATGTTGATTTAATTTCAATCTAATAATAATAATATGATTGACATACATCAATTAATTAACAATATATATATATATATCTATATATATATATATATAACATTAATAATTCAATTAATTAATTGAAATTACTATAAATCACATGTTCAAGGTTATAAAATTGTTATTGTCATATTTCTATTTACATATTTAGAAAATAATATATTGATTATATTAGAGGTATTCATTTTGGAAATGATTTTGTTAATATTGCAATAATTTAATTAGTACTTAATAATTCATATCATGATGGTATATATTATACAAATTTAATTACTATAAAGTACAAATATTTTATTTTCTTATTATAACATGACTAAATTGATGTTAATATATTAAAAGATTCATAACTATTAATTAAAATGTGACTTTCGTTAAAGTTTTTGTATTGTTTGTAAAATTATAAAGAATTCACATATATAAAATGTTTAACAAATATAACCTAAAAAAGCATAAATAGTCCCAAAATTTTAAAAATGTACAATGACACCCCTATATCTTACAGGGCGGCGTAGGGCAATATGTCTAAGGGGCAGGACCCAGACTCAGACTGGAACCCGCCCTAGCCGGACAACATTATTTTGCCTCGAGCCTGCCCCTAATTATCTTTGGAGCAGGGCAAGACCCGTTGACACATCCAAAAATAGGATTATCTCCTAAGTATAGGAGTGTCGAAGTACTAAACCCAGCAAGAGCTGCGGTCGATCCACGAGGAAGGAGATTTAGCGGTACAAACTATAGAACGAAAGAATAAGATATGAATAATGTAAATAAATGATAAGATAATGTTAAAAAATATAAGTAAAGATGGTAGGCGGTACAACCGACCATTCAAATGTAAAACAAAAATAAAAGGTGGCAAGACCACCCATGAAAATAGGAGGTAAAACCTACCATAGAAAATAAAAGAATAAGTTCATAAATAATAAATGAGAATAATTAAAACATACAAGTAAGAGGAATTAACGCAATAATAATTAAAACATAGGGATCCGCCCTTGATATTTCAAATAAGGATAAGTAACCCAATTATAACTCAATTGGAATCCACACATCAAAGAGGTTCTAATAGGAAGGTATGTCATTTAAGCCCATTTTAGTTATATGAATTATATTTGTTTCGTTACCAGCATTTATATCATTTCTTGTAAATGGGTTCAAGCATCCAATGCCCCAATCAACATATGTCTACAACAAATTAAGGTTCCTAACTAGACTTGTGTCAGTAAGGAAGAACCATACGGCATTTAGAAATGATCCAAGCATTTGATGTGCCACGGATTGTTTACAATGGATCAAGACCTCCACTTTACAAGTGGTGTCAAGATTGATTAGAAAATAAATATAAATCATATAAAATAAACAGCACAAGGTTATGATTATTAAGCACATGTCAAGGGTTAGAGGATCCTTATTCTCATATTAAGGGTTACACCCTTTCACCTTAGCAAGACATTATGAAAGAAAGAAAACAAATTGCAAGAAAAAGAAGATTTATTAATAACATTAAGAGAACAAAACACAAGAGAGAAAACACAATAATAAGAGATCCCAGCCAAAGCCAAGATGCCGTAATGGGTCCCAATGCAACTCTATTTATAGAATCATTTGAGGGTAAACTTGTCATATTATAAAGGGACAATTGTAAAATATCTTGTTGACAATTTAGATCATCATGTGCACCTACTTTGACCACTGATTTTGGCACCGAATTATTTAAAATTTTGATCACATGTTTTCTTGTAGATATTTCTCTCAGCTTTCTAGAACATCTTGTTCATAAAATTTGGATACATTTATCAAGAGATATGATCAAAATACGAAGGCATGGTTAGGCTGGGCCGAAACTGCAAATGGGTTCACTTCAAGCCCATTTTTTGTCCATTAAGAGCCCGAATTTCATAATGCTTATAATATACGATCTTGTAGATAATTTAATCAGCTTTCTAACAAATCAAGATTTGCACTATTCTGATCTATAAATAGAAAGATATGCCCATTATACTGAACTTACAACGAAAACTGAAATTAAGATAAAGCTAATTCAAAACATGTAAAGACTACAAATATATTTAAGTTGAGGGGTTTAATGACACTATTAATGCAATGTGATGAATTAAGCTCTTATTAAGCATACATATTTAGGTGTTCATCACACCCCCCAACCAGCTTATTGCTAATCCCTAACAATTAAAGCTTTATTATTTAGTAGTGATTTATAGAATTTTACACCCAAGGTGGTTATTATTGCACTCTCCTTGATTCTATCCAAATAAACAAACTGTCAACCAATTTTTTTATTTTGAAGGCTCATGTACCTTTCAGTCAAGATATTAACAAACCTTCTTTTTATACTTAGTCAACACATGACTATAGAGCTTTTTAGAAAGAAGCCATATGAGTTCTAATATTTGTCAAGGCTAACATCCTTAGGCAGGAAGCATTCATTTATCATTATATATATATATTGAAACAATACATCTCTAACCCATGTAGCGAGCCTTAGGCTAATAACTCCCAGACCATTTGGCCTCAGGCATTAGGTGTTAAGACACCCCTACGAGCTTAACGACTCAGGTTGCCGATGCTTTATTTTTGCTTAGAAACTTGTGGATAGTGCAATGTTCAATCCTTTTAAGCTTTCTCCTTAATCCATGTAACGAGCTTTGGGCCAATAGCTCCCAAACCAGTCAGTCTTAGGGTATTAGATGTTGAGGCACCCCTCGGGCTTAATTGCTCGAATTAAGGAGTCTACGAGACCAAACTTATCCATAATTACTTTTTTTTTCCTTCACTTTTTTTTTTTTACTTTTCCCTTCCTTTTGTTGTAAAAAAAAAGAACTCAAATATTGCAATATTTCATTCTATAACCCACAATCATGCAACAAGGTATGTGTGTATGTGAAGAATGATTTATGAATACTTGCTCAATGAGTACATGAGAAAATGGTTTATTAAATTATAAAATTGTGAGAGTTCATAGATTTGAATAATTCAAAGTGAAGTGAATAAGACAACCTCGTTATAAATTCAAAAGTCAAAACTAAATAATATAAAGTTAGCTAAAATGAGTCTTCAAAATTGCAAAATCAAAACAAAATGATAAATTGGTTAGAATGAGTTTCAAGAGTTCAAAATGGCCCTCTTTTACTCTGTCATTCTTGACTCAGAATGCGTCTTAAGAGGATTTGAAGTCCTTACATCACACTCTAAATCTAATTACTAACTTGCTTTTTTTTTGTTGTAAGAAGAAAATATAAAACACACTTATGTCTACTATCCTTCCCCCCCAACCAAATGAAACATTGTCCTCAATGTTTAAATGTAGAGAGATAAAGTATAGGAGACATTACCTAGAGCTCTAGTTATTCAAAAGAGATGACCTGAAAGACACGTAAAATAAAATGGTACAAACAAAATAAAAGAAAAATTACAAACAGAGATTCAGATCCAATTTGCACTTTTTGTTTTGTCCCCCTAACCAATTAATTTGAGTTATAACTGGGTTAGGTTCATATTCGATTGCTTATAATTTGCCAAGTAATTCACTAGCAGTAGTGGTAGGAACAAGGATTTGTCACATCGAATGGGGAATAAAATTATGTTCTATAGCTGTATCAATAAAACGTATCAAAGGATCAAAGAAATTTTTAATATTCAACAAATCTATGGGTTTTTTATGGAGATTCAGTTGGGCCTAAGAGGCATTTTGAAAAATTCCTTCAAGAGTACCAAAGCCACTTGGTAAATCAAAAAAGGCATCCGAATTGATAAGCATATATGTCATGCGTTCATGCATGGAGGAGACCTGTAACTCCTACCCAATCGTTTTTCTAATAATGCTTTCTACAACCAAAGCTTTAGAAATAATACCTAAACCTTGACTGCCTCTTACGAGTACAGCTGTTGACACACAACCCATTAACCCGGGGCTACCGTCCTATAAACCACATGAATCTTTCTTTCAGCTAAATAGCCTACCAAGATAATTTGCTACTACTACAAACTCTTCACTTTTTTCAGGTCGAGATCCACAGAATACACATCTTTTGGATTCGACGTTTTGAGGTTCCTTTCATGTGTATGCAACTCTCTAACTATATGTGTGAAGTGATGAACAAGAGATGTCATATTTATGGAGTGCAAAAAGGTATTCTAATGATGACATATATATAGGTAACTCAGCTGTTTGTTGAAAAAGTTTGACAATAAAGCATAGAAATTAAAAAAAAATGATAGAAATAAGACAACATAAATGCACAAGTCAACCGAAATATATAAATTAAAAAATGAGAACTATAAGGCATCACAATTCAAAAATGATAACACACACACACACACACACACACACACACACACACACACACACACACACACACACACACACACACACATATATATATATATATATGTTTGTATGTATGTATACACACACACACACACAAGTAGTTGCGACTCTGGCTCACATCTTTCTCTGGTTTTACGTCTAGAAATATATATATATATATATATGTATGTATGTATGTATGTATGTATGTATGTATACACACACACACACACAAGTAGTTGCGACTCTGGCTCACATCTTTCTCTGGTTTTACGTCTAGAAACGGCTTAAACACCTTCTATGAGTTAGGGATATGCTTTTCATCTAGTTTCCTTATAAATTGACAAACAAGGTCGTTTTGAGTCAGATCCCCAAGACTATAACATTCCGCTCTTCTCGAAATTGTGTCCATAATTTAAAATTTTCACGCTGCACAATTCCACAAGAATGTGTGACAAGAGTCAATTGGATATTATCCAAAGACTCCTTACTCAGTCCATTCTTGATGAATTGCAGCTTATCCTCTCGATTGTTAGACAAATATCCCAAGGAGCGGTAAAGTTGGTTACAAGTTCATCTTGCACATTTGTGACAAACTTTTAACCTTTTTGCTCCTCGCTTTTTGGCATAAGAGCTTTTTGCTAAACTTGGCATATGAGAAACTAGATTATTTGAAAATTCATGAGAAAATCGAACCTTGACTTCAATTAACCATCTTAAATAAGTAGGAATACCCTTGCACATCAACATCCTTAGTCTTTCTGTGCGAGCTTTGTAAATTTTAAGCAAATCATTTTGAGGAAGAGAGGAAAAACGTCTGTGCAAATTCGAGAGCATGACATCCATATGAAAAAAATGATAGAGAAGAAAAAATGAATGCAGGGTGAGCAACCGTTTTTAGAGAACTGAAAAACTAACTTTAAAAGTCACAGAGTACTATATCCGCCACTTGACCGAGAAAAATCAATCCTTAAAAAGGATCGGCTAAAGCAATGGATTCTTCATTTTGATCAAAATTTTCAAATAATGATTTTAACCGTTGTCCATTAACTTTAAAAACATTACCATTCTTTGGGTTCTTAATTTCAATAGCTTTATGAGAAAAAAACATTTTTAATAATGAAATGTCCACTCAAATGAGATCGAAATTTACCAGGAAACAAATGCAATCTTGAATCATACAAAAGAACTTTTCGTGAAGGTTTAAAAGATTTTATAATAATGAATTTGACATGAAAAACCTTTATTTTTTCTTTGTAGATTTTAGAATTTTCGTAAGGCTCAATCCTGATTTCTTCAAGTTCACCCAGTTGGAGTTTAGGTAACTTGAAAGCATCATCCAAATTTGTGTTAGATGTTTTAATGGCCTAATAAGCTTTGTGCTCAATTTCCACTGGCAAGTGACAAGGTTTTCCACAAACTAATCTATAAGGGAACTTCCCAATGATGTTTTGAAAGCAGTTCGGTAAGCCCAAAGTGCATCATTAAGTCTTAAAGACCAATCTTTACGGTTTGGGTTAACCGTTTTTTCTAAGATCTGTTTTATCTCCTTATTAGCTAATTCAACTTGTCCACTTGTTTGCGGGTGATAAGGTGTAGAAACTTTATGGGTTATTCCATATTTCTTCATTAGAGTTTCAAATGGTTTGTCACAAAAATATGTATCCCCATCACTAATAATGGCTCAAGGAATTCCAAATCTACACAAGATATTCTCTTTCAAGAATTTGATAACTGTTTTATGATCATTGTTTCGACATAGAATTGCCTCGACCCATTTTGAAACATAGTCTGCTGCAAGTACACAAAACCAAATGATGGTGGAAAAGGTCCCATAAAATCAATACCCTAACGATCAAAGATTTCAACAACAAGAATGGGATTCAAAGTTATCATGTTTCGTTTTGAAATGTATCCCAGTTTTTTATAATTTTCACGAGTTTTACAAAATGCAGGTGCATATTTAAATAAGGTGGGCCAATAAAATCCACATTGTAAGATTTTAGTAGCTATTCTTTTTAGATGAAAAGTGCCTTCCACATGCTTCGGAATGAAAAAAATTAATGACACTACTTATCTCGTTGTCGGGTATGTATCTTTTAATTATTTGGTTCAGACAATATTTGAACAGATATGGATCATCCTAATAAAAATTTTTCACCTTGGTCAAAAACTTCCTTTTGTCTTGAGCATTACAATGAGGTGGCATTTCTCTTGTTGCAAGAAAATTTAAAAAGTTAGCAAACCAAGGTATTGCAGCAACAGAGAATAAAAATTCATTAGGAAAAGAGTCATTGATAGGTGAAGTTTCAATTAATGTATTTGTCGTTAATCTTGAAAGATGATCTGCAATGACATTTTTTGCCCCTTTCTTATCCTTTATTGTGATGTTGAATTCTTGGAGCAATAAGATCCACTATATCAATCTAGGTTTTGCATCCTGTTTAGACACTAAATATCTCACAGCTGCATAGTTAGTGTAAACAATAGTTGAAGAACCGATTAAATAAGATTGAAATTTGTCCAATGCAAATACTACTACAAGTAGTTCTTTTTCAGTTATAGTGTAATTCAATTGTGCATTATTTAAAGTTCTACTTGTATAGTATATTACATAAGGCTTACCATCTCTTATTTGTCCTAAGACAGCACCAACTGTATAATCACTTGCATCACACATCAATTCAAAAGGCAAGGACCAATAAGGAGATTGCATAATTGGAGCAGTTGTTAAAAGTCCAATTAACTTATCAAAGACATTTTGACATTCTTGAGTCCATTCAAAAGAAGTATCTTTTATTAAGAGGTTACAAAGAGATTTAGATATAGCACTAAAATTTTTTATGAACCTCCTATAAACTCCGCCATGCCCTAAGAATGAACGGACCTCTTCGACTGTATTTGGTGGAAGCAAATGGGAAATTAAATCCACTTTTGCTTTGTCCACTTCAATTCTCTTGGAAGACACCACATGACCTAAGACAATCTCTGAGGTAACCATATAATGACATTTTTTCCAATTCAAAATAATACCTTTTTCTTCACACCCTCTTAAGACTTTTTCTAAGTTTTCAAGACAATTATCAAAAGAATTTCGAAAGACAGTTAAGTCATCCATGAAAACTTCTAAACAATGCTCAACCATGTTACTAAAAATACTTAACATGCATCTTTGAAAAGTGGCTGGGGCATTACAAAGTCCAAAAAGCATCCTTCTAAATGCAAACGTGCTAAAAGGGCACGTGAATGTGGCCTTTTCTTGGTCTTCAAGTTCAATAGGAATTTGATAATAGCCTGAGTATCCATCAATAAAGCAGTAATAGGAATACCCTGCCACTTTTTCTAAAATTTGGTCAAGGAATGGTAAGGGAAAATGATCTTTTTTGGTGACAGCATTTAATTTTTTATAGTTAATGCACATCCTCCAACTAGATGAGACTCGAATTGGCAATGATTCACCATTTTCATTTTTTACTACTTTAATGTCATATTTCTTAGGTACTATTTTTGTGGGGCTTGCCCACTTACTAATGACCTCTTTTATGTGGGGATTTAATCTCTTTTGAGGTTATTGGGATGTTTTGGCATTTTCTTCTAAATGTATTTTATGTGTACAAATCAAAGGGTTAATGCCTTTTATGTCCTTTAAAGTCCACTTGATTGCATTTTTATGCCTTTTAAGCATTTATATCAACTTACCTTGTTGCTTGCTTGTGAGGGATGAAGAAATTTTCACCGGATATGTCTGATTCTTCCAAAGATATGAGTCTTTTAGTCCTTCAGGTAAGGGCTTCAGTTCTAACTTGGGAGCTTCCTCTTCCTTGCTTTCATTCATTTGCCCCAATTTTTGAATCGTGGTTTTAAGGTTTTTTCCATTACCTGTGCACAATCCAATAAAGAACATATATTAGAAAGATTAGGCTTTAATTGCATAGTCGATTCTAATGAATTAACTAAAGAGATTTTCAAATGATCAGAAAAACTCTCTTTTTGGATGTGGTCTTCCACAATAGTTTTAATCATATTAGCCTCCTCGATTTCATCATCTTCTTCATGCAGTTATTTGCACATATTAAAAACGTTAAGTTCCAATGTCATGTTCTCGAATGATAGCTTCATGACTCCATTCTATCAATTAATCAAAGCATTAGAGGTAGCTAGAAATGGACGCCCTAAAATGATAGGAATTGAATTACATACTTCCACTGGTTGTGTATCCAAGATGTAAAATCCACTGGGCAAATGAATTTATCGACTTGAAGTAACACATCTTCTATTACTTTTGTTAATTGATCTATCAGCAAGCAAAAGAGTCACAGAAGTTGGTTTCAACTCACCTAGATTTAGTTTCTGAAAAATCGAGTATGGAAGCAAATTCACACTAGCACCAAGATTAAGTAAAGCTTGTTCAATTTTATGGTCCCCAATAACACATGAAATTGTAGGACAACCTAGATCCTTATATTTCACTGTATTATTGTTTTGAAGAATAGCACTTACTTGCTCGGCTAGAAAGACCTTTTTTTTCACATTAAATTTTCTTTTCACAGTGCACAAATCTTTCAAAAATTTTGTATAAGAAGATACCTATTTGATCACATGTAACAAGGGAATGTTGACCTTTACTTGTTTGAAAATTTGAAAGATTTCAGAATTGTGAGTTGGCTTCTTTTATGTAGTTAATGCTTGAGGAAATGCAGGCACAGGTTGGGATTTGGTTCCTTCCTCGCTAGGTGTTGGTTTGGTAACCTCTTCCTGACCTTTAGAGATCGATTCATCTTCTTTCTCGTAAGGATCTGAAATGTGTTTTTTAACAACCTTACTATTGTGAAGTGTCATGACTGATTTAGCTTGGTCCATATAATGGTTCCTTGAACTCCCCACATTTGAGTGAGATTGATCTTTGGGGTTTTGTAATGTTTGAGAAGGAAATTTCCCTTTTTCTTGAATGCTAAATGTGGATGCAAATTTTGCAAGAGTGTCTGACAAATTTGCCAATATTTGAGCAGTTTGACTATTGAAAGTCTCTTGCTTTGTGATGAATGAATACAATGTTTCTTCAAGGTCCTTTCTAGAGAAGGAACATATGCATTATCATGAGAATTTTAAAAATTTTGCTGTGTTTGAAAAGGGACTTGTGAAGATTGTGCATGATTGTCATTTTTTCAACCAAAATTCGGATGATTCTCTAATTGAGATTGTAGATTTATGAGTATAGATTGTGATTTGGCCTTTTGAAAGTGTTCAAGGCATTGGCTTGTTCATGGAGACATTCCCTAAAGGTAGGCAAAGTTAGGCACTCATCAGTAGGATGGTCATTATCATTACAAATCTGACAGATAATTTCTTGTATAGAATTTAGTTGACAATTCTTTTTCATTTCTAAAACCTCAACTTTTCTAGTTAGGGATGCATATTTGGCTGGAAGGTCATGGTCTTCCCTAAGGTTGTAAATGCCTCTATTGGATATCGAGGTTAGGGCTTTGTTTGGTACCTCATAGGTGCCATCAGTGTCCTAATTTCGGGTTTTGTCTACTAATGAATCTAGATAATCAATAGCTTTATCAGGGTCTTTATCTCCAAATTGTCCGTTACACATTAGCTCTACCCTTCATAGAAGTGTGCAACTATTCTCCAAGCTTCAAAACCATGGTGAGGACAGGTATTAAGTAATTCTTTATACCTATCCCAACATCGGTCAATGGTTTCTCCTTGTTTTTGAGTGAAAGTGGTGATTTGTCTTTTAAAAGAATTTGTTCTATGGGTAGGAAATTTTTTTAAAAAAAAATTGTTATTTCATCTCATCCTATGAACTAAGGGAACTTGACCTCAAATTTTGTAGCTATGTTCTAGGTTTATCTTTTAAAGAAAAAGGAAAAAGCTTTAATCTAATGGTGTTTATGCTAAAATTTGGATCACTGTAGGAGTTACACACCTCTTTAAAGATTTTTAAGTGTGAATATGGGTTCTCCATATCAAGGCCATGAAAGGTGGGTAAAAGTCGAACGAAACTCGGTTTGAAATTGAAATGGATTGCATCGAGAGGAGAAATTACACAAGATGGTACACTAGTCCTTACCAGATTCATGTAATCTCTAAGGCTTCTTGGTAGGTTTTGGTCATTTTGTTGGGAATGATTGTCCCCTTCATTTATGAATCTTTCCACTTGATTGTTGGCCATGTTTTCCAGGGAAGATGATGTTTTCCTGACAAGTCTACCACTAAATGTGCGTGACCAAATTTTCATGCAAATTTAAAAGAGAAAAGAAAAGATGAACACACAACAACAAAAAATTTAAGAGCTAAACTGAGAAAAGAAAATATTTACAATTTTGCATGCCAAATTTTACCTTCCCCGGCAACGGTGCCAAAAACTTGACACATCTAAAAATAGTATTATCTCCCAAGTATAGGAGTGTCAAAGTAATAGACCTGACAAGATTGGGGTTGATCCACGAGGAAGGAGATTTTGCGGTACAAACTATAGAACAAAAGAATAAGATATGAATAATGTAAATAAATGACAAGATAATATTAACAAAAATAAGTAAAGATGGTAGGCGGTACAATCAACCATTTAAATGTAAAACAAAAATAAAAGGTAGTAAGAACATCCATGGAAATAGGAGGTAAAACCTACCATAGCAAAAAAACAACATGTTCATAAACAATAAATGAGAATAATTAAAACACACAAGTAAGAGGAATTAACACAATAATAATGAAAGCTAAGGTTAGAGGATTCACCCTTGATATTTCAAATAAGGATAAGAAATCCAATTATAACTCAATTGAAATCTACACATCGAGGAGGTTCCAATTATAAGGTATGTCATTTAAGCCCATTTTAGTTATATGAGTTATATTTGTTTCATTACCAATATTTATACCACCTCTCGTAAATGGGTTCAATCATCCAATGCACCAATCACCATATGTTTACAACAAATTAAGGTTCCTAACTAGACTCATGTCGGTAAGGAAGAACCATATGACATCTAGAAATGATCCAAGCATTTGATGTGCCAAGGATTGTCTACAATGGATCAAGACCTCTACTTTACGAGTGGTGTCAAGATTGATTAGGAAAATAAATATAAATCATATAAAATAAACAACATAAGATTATGATTATTAAGCACATGTCAAGGGTTAGAGGATCCTTATTCTCATATCAAGGGTTTCACCCTCTCACCTTAGCAAGAGAGAGTTTAACAAGACATTATGAAAGAAAGAAAACAAATTGCAAGAAAAAGAAGATTTATTAATAACATTAAGAGAACAAAACACAAGAGAGAAAACACAATAATAAGAGATCCCAGCAAAGATGCCCTAATGGGTCACAATGCAACTCTATTTATAGATACATTCTGATAAGTGTCTATTTATGTATCATTTTCATATCAATTCGTCCATGTTTCTTTTCAATATTCCTTGGTATTTTTATGTTTTTGTATGGTTTTGATGTGTGTAGGAGTTTTGGAGCAACTTGCACAAAAATGGAGTAAAACCCTTCATTTTCACCTCTGCTAGTCAACCATCTTCTTGGATTTAATTGTATTGATATACAATGAACCCGATGACATATTATATACCGTTGGAAAGCTCTCGAAGTCTATTTTCTGGAGAAATTTACGGTTTATAAATCCATTCAGTGTACCAAAAGTTGTAATCAAAACAGTGTGAGATGTATAGAAATATAATTCCACAATCACTGTAGCATGTATAATACGGGGCACTGTAGCAAGTCACTGTAGCAGAGTATTTAAACACATTTTAGGGTTTTATTTTCATAACTTGAAGAGGGGAGAATGTGGTGGAGGCTGCAGCTCTGGAATTCTTTCATCTCTTGGAGTTCTTGAAGGAGAAAGGAAGCTTGGAAAGAGGAAGAACTACAATCCAAAGAGAATTACATCAAATTTGCTAAGTTTTTTCCTTCCCTTTCATTTTCTGGAATGTCTCCATGTTGTATTGTATTTACCACGTTCTTAAACATGTGTAACTGAATCTGAATTGGTTGAGGGTGATTTCAAAGCCCTTGATATGGTTTTTGTGAGTTGATTGTGCAAGAAGTTGTTATCCAATTCTCTAATTGAAGTTGCTTGTATTTTCCCATATCTAATGCTTATGATTGCTTGCTGATTGTATTTGGAATGGCCAACTGAATATAATCTGGTTGTTGTCTATTGCTAGAGTAGAAATCTTGATCCGTAATTGTCTTGAATTTCTAATCCTTAGTAGCAAAATTGTGATCAGAGATTGCAATTGGAGAATACAACCTAAGTTAAATAATCCGAGCTTGTGTGTTTATTGCTTAGATCAACCTATCTTTCTTATCGTAATGCATCCATTGAATTAAATTTAGAGAGCTTGTTCTAGGTTGTTTAATGGATAGAGATTAAATAAAGAGCCTGTTTTATTTAACAACAAAGTAAGGAAAGATTGGGATAACAGAGTTTGTTGTTATCTACGGTTGATAATTTCAATGGTGTAATTGGATTACAATTCTATGATTAATTCACAAATCCATATCTTGTGGCAGAGAATGATCCCTTAACCAAATTTCTGTCATTGATTAATTCTCACTTCAATTAAGTTTGCATTGTGTTATTATTTATTTGCACTAATATTTCATCTAGTTAATCAATCAACAAAACCCCCCATTTATTCTGTTTTCGCTTTCGAATAACAAATTTAATTAGAATCAATCCTCGTGGGAACGATATCTTACTTATCACTTTATTACTTGTGCGACTAGTATACTTGCTAGTTTCGAACGCATCAAGTTTTTGGCGCCGTTGCCGGGGATTGATTTTCTAATCGATTTGTTATTTTGTTTTCATTGTTGATTTGTGTTTTTTTTGTTTTTCTTTTCTGATTGTTTGTGTTTAGGCGACATGGCAGTAAACTTCCAACAATTCAGCATTGGATTTGAGCCACAACTACCATGGAGAGTAAATGAGGTAAGTACTCCGAACATTGAACAACAACTTTCTGAGCTAACCTTTCTTGTGGAAAACATGGCTGTAGGACATATGTAGAAATCTTATGCATGTGGGGTATATTCTACCATGGAGCATCCAATCGACATGTATCCAACTTTACAAGAAGGAGATATGGAACAAGCCAATGCCATGGGTGAATTTCCAGAACAAACAAGGCAATGGTGTGATCCCTTCTCTAACACTTACAATGCCGGATGGGAAGATCACCCTAATTTTAATTACTAGAATCATCAACCAATCACCCCAAATGCCATACCAAATTGGCCACAAGGTTTTAATCAACCTAGAGTGCAGCAACCATTTCAAATGCAACCACCACCAATGCCACAACCAGCACCACAACCAGCTTCAGAAAACTCAGTATGTCACTCCAGGATATTGTTAATGCATTTGCCACTAACACAATGCAATTCCAGCAGGAAACTGGGGCAAGTATCCAAAACCTGGCAAATCAAATGGGATAATTGGCTACTAGCATGAGCAAATTCGAGGGCCAAGACTCAGAAAAATTATCTTCTCAAACGGTGATCAATCCAAGAGAGAATGCTTGTGTGATAACTTTGCAAAATGGAGAGCAATTAGATGTCTTGCCAAAGAAATCACAAACTGATGAAGAAGATGACACCACTTCCACCATGAACAAGACATCATCCTCTAAGGTAAGTCTTAAAACTGTTATTCCTTCTTATGTTACTCCTCCACTTTTTCCTAGCAGATTGACAAAATTGAAGAAGGAGGAACAAGAACAAGAAATCCTGGAAACTTCTCGTAAAATTGAGATAAATATACCACTTCTGGATGCTACCGAGCAAGTACCTTGTTATACAAAATGTCTCAAGGAGTTATGCACCAGCAAGAGAAAGTTAAAAGGGAATGAGAAAGTAAGTGTGGGGGAAAATGTTTCAGCTGTAATACAAAGAAAAATTCCTCCGAAATGCAACAATCAGGTACGATCACCATTCCATGCACACCAAGTTTGAAAGAGCTATGTTAGATTTAGAAGCATCTATTAATGTCATGCCAAATTCTATTTATGCTTCCTTAAATCTTGGACCTTTTGCGAAAATGATAAGTGTCTATTTATATATCATTTTCATATCAATTCGTCCATGTTCCTTTGCTATATTCCTTGGTATTTTTATGTTTTTTGATGTTTGTAGGAGTTTTGGAGCAACTTGCACAAAAATGGAGTAAAACCCTTCATTTTCACCTCTGCTAGTCAACCATCTCTCGGATTTAATTGTATGATATACAATGAATCTGATGACATATCATATACCGTTGAAAAGCTCTCGAAGTCTACTTTTTGGAGAAATTTACGGTGTATGAATCCCTTCAGTGTACCGAAAGTTGTAATCAAAACAGTGTGAGAAGTGTAGAAATGTAATTCCACACATCACTGTAGCATGTATAATACGGGACACTGTAGCACGTACTGTAGCAGAGTATTTAAACACATTTTAGGGTTTTATTTCATAACTTGAAGAGGGGAGAACGTGGTGGAGGCTGAAGCTCTGGAATTCTTTCATCTCTTGGAGTTCTTGAAGGAGAAAGGAAGCTTGGAAAGAGGAAAAACTACAATCCAAAGATAATTACATCAAATTTGCTAAGTTTTTTCCTTCCCTTTCATTTTCTGGGATGTCTCCATGTTGTATTGTATTTACCACGTTCTTAAACATGTGTAACTGAATCTGAATTGGTTGAGGGTGATTTCAAAGCCCTTGATATGGTTTTCGTAAGTTGATTGTGTAAGGAATTGTTATCCAATTCTCTAATTGAAGTTGCTTGTATTCTCCCATATTTAAGGCTTATGATTGCTTGCTGATTGTATTTGAGTGGCCAACTGAATATAATCTGGTTGTGATTTATTGCTAGATTAGAAATCTTGATCCGTAATTGTCTTGAATTTCTAATCCTTAGTAGCAAAATTGTGATCAGAGATTGCAATTGGAGAATAAAACCTAAGTTAAATAATCCGAGCTTGTGTGTTTATTGCTTAGATCAACCTGTCTTTCTTTTCATAATGCATCCATTGAATTAAATATAGAGAGCTTGTTCTAGGTTGTTTAATGGATAGAGATTAAGTAAAGAGCCTATTTTATTTAACAACAAAGTAAGGAAAGATTTGGATAACAGAGCTTGTTGTTATCTACGGTTGATAACTTCAATGCTGTAATTGGATTACAATTCTATGTTAATTCACAAAATCATATCTTGTGGCAGAGAA